>JALNIE010000381.1:0-62159 GCA_026122505.1 Aldabrachelys gigantea
GATGTTTTCTGTAACAGGAAGGGGTTTTTGTTTGTTTGCTTGTTTTTTAAAGAAAGAGCTTACATTAATATAGTTACAATATCCCAAAAGAATTTTTGCTTTGAATTTGGGGCTTGAAAGATCTCAGATCTCAATCACTACATGACAAGAAAACAGGACCCATAGTTCGCATTCCAAAGCAGCTCCACTGGCGAATGGGGTGTAGTGTAGACAAGCCTCCCCTTTCTTACTACCTAATGACAACCCCAGCTTTTGTATATTGCATTTCATCCATAGGTCTCAACAGGGCCGGCTTTAGGGCAATTCCACCTATTCCCCCAAATCGGGCCCCGCGCCTAAGAAGGCTCCACGCCCAGTGAGAATCTCTTCTCTGGCTAGAGGCGTCTTTTGAATTTTCACTCACCTGGCGGCGCTCCGGGTCTTCGGCGGTGAGTCCTTCGCTTGCTCTGGGTCTTCGGCAGCACTTCGGCAGTGGGTCCTTCGGTGCCGCCGAAGATCTGGAGCAAGTGAAGGACCTGCCACCGAAAACCCGGAGTGCTACCTGGGGAGTACAAGCCCCATGTGTTTTTTTACATTTTTTTTTATAGTCATCCCTGCTGGGGCCCCATCGAAACTGTTTGAATTGAGCCCCGCACTTCCTAAAGCCGGCCCTGGGTCTCAAAGCACTTTCCAAAGGAGGTAAATAGCCCCATCCCAATTTTACAGAGGAGGAAGATGAGGTACACAGATTTGAGGTGATGTGGCTGCGGCCACACAGTAGGTCAGTGGCAGACCCAAGTCTCCTGAGTCCCAGTCCAGTGCTCTGTGCTCTACATACTAAAACAGGGCAGGAGGATGGAGCTGGCAGAAGAATCTGGATCGTGGGTCCAACACAGTCTTGGTGTGCTATTCTGCTATTCTAGTGTGTCTTTAAAGCTAGATCTGCATGATGACAAACGGTAAGGGACTGTTCACAAGACTGTCCTTGTGTTAAGAAATGAACCTCGCTATTGGAAAAGTTTGGCTCCCTCCCCTTCTCTCCTCCCCCTCACCCCCCACACTCACTGCAATAGCAGATCAGCAGGAGTGGGAAGGGAGGGAATTCAGAGTGAGTTCTGCTTCCTGCCACGTATGCCTCATATCCAAGTGTAAACACGATGTGAGCATGTTTCTTCTTTATATTTTCCTACTTCTGACTTAAAGTTTATTGCTGGTTGAAAAGAAAAAGTAAAATGTCTCTTTAAAAGATCTCCTTCCTAGGTAGGAACTATATCTGATTCTAATCTATCAAAGATAACTCATTGTCATCCTCCACATGCCTCCTTAAAACCCTCTCCTCCGCTGTGATGCCTACCAAAAACTTGACTAAGGCGAGGCACCATAGGAAGGCTCTCTTTAGCATATTTCTGATGGTCTCCCACTCAGTATCAACTCAATATCAATTCAATATCAATATCAAATTTGTTAGTCTCTAAGGTGCCACAAGGTCTCCTCATTGTTTTGACTGATACAGACTAACACAGCTACCCCTCTGAAACCAACCTCCCTAGGGTGGCCTACCTCCATGGTCAAACAAGGAGGAGATGGAAGGAAAATACTGCGCAAGACCTAATAGTTCTTAATGTGAATCAATGGAGAAAAAATGTGCCCTTGGTAGACAAGGGTGGGGACAATTTGTGAAAGCGGGCAAGGATCTATAAGGTCTATGGAGCCAGGGAGTGAGTAGATATTGATTAGGCTGTTGGTGTGCTGAGACCACAGCCTGTCATGCTGACCAATATTGTTTCATTAATTCCTTCTACTCCCCCATTGCTCTGTTTGTATCCAGCTGTTGCTTCGTGTCTTATACATAGATTGTAATCCTTTTGGGACAGGGACTAGTTTGTTGTTTTTGTTTTTTTATGTTCTGTGTTGAACACTGCCTAGCACAATGGAGCTCTGGTCCATAACTTGGGGCGCCTAAATGCTGCCGCTATGCAAATTACCAACAGGAATCTTGTAATAGACTATTATTTTTATCACCCTTCTCCCCACAATATCTTTCTTACCTAATAAAAACAAAATCCTGATCTTCTAGGCACTCTTAACCATTTCACTGAAGGGATCAGGCTCCAGGGTAGAGCTGGTTGGAAAAGTGTAGGTTTTTGAAAATTTTGAGTTTTTGATGAAAAATCAAAAATATTTTGATGTTGAAATGCAGCAGTGTCTCCTGGGAGTTGTAGTTCATGTACTTTATCCCCCTGATTCTTTATAGGCTGGGCTCCCTATAGATTGGACTACATTGCTCGGGGAGGTAGCGCATCATGGCAGTCACATGGATGCGGTGAATCATGGGAGATGTAGTCTGGCTGGGGAGCCAAGCCAATAGAGAGGGATTGGAAATGAGGCAACTGCGGTACAAATCCCAGGGGGCACTTCGGTGGCATTTCAGCTTCCAAATATTTTGGTTTTCAGACACTGTATTATGAAAAAAAAATCAAACATTTTTTGTGGAAAACAAACACTTGGTGGAAGACTTTTTCACGGAACCCCCCAGTTTTTCACTGAAGCATAGTTTTCATGGAAAACTTTTGACCAGCACTCTTCAAGAGGCCCCTTTTCTCCATTCTCTTGCACTTTGTGCAGTTATTCACACCAGTGCAATACAAGCCTAACATGCTCCCGTTCTGATCTGAAAGAATTTTAAGTCCAGTTCAAACTGGTGTAAATGGCTACTCAAGGATCATGACTATGGTGAACAGGCTTTGAATGCACAAGATGGTGGAAATTGGTTTTATGTCCAATTCACACCATGGATGAGAGGTGGAGATCAGAATTTTCCTTTTTCTTTGTAGACGGTTCTCCCCTGATGAAATGCCTCAGCTGCCTTGAGCTATCTGGTTATTTTTAAATGGCACCAGATATACACCTTTGGCACTCCCACTTTTGGTAAAAACACCTCCTCCATGTGATGGCAAATGATGGGGAGCCTGTCAGAAACACTGATCTTTTATAGTAGTTGGGAGCTCATCTCCAAACTAAACCCTACCATAACAACCCTTTTCAATACTTCCATTGTGTTCTTTTTCCTTTCCAAATTCTGGTCATCCCTTCTCCTCCTCCAATCCCCAAAGTATTTACAGTAACTTCAGAGAGACAGCAATCATCTCATTAAAAATAAAGCGGGAACACGGTCTGAGAAATATATCCTGACAAAGATCAGTCTGTTTGGAATCCTTGGCCACAATTTAGTTTCAGTTACGTCTCTAAGTTATTTACTGTCATCTGTAGTCCAAGTCTGTGGTTTTATTAAAGAATTTTTGTAGCATTCCATCATCTCCCTGGCTAAGATTAAAGTGAAGAAAGCTTAGAATTTGGCCTCTTAGCTTGTTAGCCATTCCTGTCTCTGCTCATTTTGAAGTCCCATGCAGATTCATTTATAACTAAGGTTCAAAGGATTGCAAGAAGATTTCCATGAGCAAGAGACAATGAGGTAATAGTGGCTAGAAAATGGCTCAGCCTGCTCCTTCCACTCTGTGTCTTAACTAGAATCTTTCAGAGCTACTTCCAGGAGACGATGAGGAAACCAGCATCCAGAAATCTGAAAATTATCCTTCTAGTTTAGTTATTAGCCCAATATCTTTCAAATAGCACAGAGTGCAAGTTGCCCCTAAGCAGAGGGCCAGCACAAAGACTAGACACCAGTTAAACCCTATTTAGAAGTAAATTTCATCTGGTAGGAATAAAGTGGGTTAGTGTTGTTTTATACTAGGAGCAGGAGAGCATCATAACCTTTCACCTAAAGCAGTTTTTTATACACCTCTGGAACCTGATTGGGCTTACAGTGAAAACATATTACCATCTCCATTAATAGAAAGCAAACATGTACAATTACCTGCACAGGGAGAAGAGTGACAAGGTGGGTGAGGTAATATCTTTTTTGGACCAACTTTTGCTGGTGAAACAGACAAACTCCTGAGCTATGCAGAACTCTTCTTCAAGGAATGGATGTCTGACGCTAGAGGGCTCCTAAATCTTGCAAACAAAGACATAAGACCCACTGGCTGGAAATTAACCTCAGAACAACCACCATACTGGGTCAGATCAGTGGCCCATCTAGCCCAGTCTCCTGTCTTCTGTCAGTGGCCGATGCCAGATGTTTCTGAAGGAATGAAAGGAAGAAGGCAATTACTGAGCGATCTAGCCTCTGCCAGCCACTCCTAGCTTCTGGCAATCAGAAGCGAGGGACACCTAGAGCATGAGGTTGTGTCCCGAGTCCCTGACAATCCTGGCTAATAGCCACTGATGGACCTATCCTCATAAGCTTATCTAATTATTTTTTGAAGCCAGTTATGTTTCTGGCCTTCACCACATCCCCTGGCAATGAGTTGTGTGAAGTAGTACTTCCTTTTGTTTGTTTTAAACCTGCTGCCTATTAATTTCATTGGGAGACCCTGCCCTGGTTCTTGCGTTATGTGAAGATCAAAGATCAAACTGGAAATGAGACTCACATTTTCAACAGTGAAAGGATGTGGTTGTTTCACCACAAGTTATGGGCCCAGATACAGAAATCACTGGGTGCAATTTTATGGCCTGGAGCTAGTCAGAGTAGATAATCATAATGGACTCTTCGCTCTTTATCCAGGAAACTATTACTTTTAGGGCTGGATGAATGGTAATAATAGATAAATATCAAAGGGACAGCCATGGTAGTCTGGATCTGTAAAAAGCGACAGAGAGTCCCATGGCACCTTACAGACTATAGACTAACAGATATATTGGAGCATGAGCTTTCGTGGGTGAATACCCACTTCATCAGACACATAGATAAATGTGTCCCTTATCATTATCTAATGTGTCTTGATTTGTTTCTGCAAACTGCAGGTGTTCATCAAATAATTCAGGCATATAATTTTCAGCCTCTAGTTTGTTCACTGATTATTCATTATTCATGGGGCAAGACTTGCCACATGGTATTGTTTAAAAAGTTTGTCATCCAATCGGAGGAGAAACAAGAGACTGGAAAGTAAACATGGTGCTGATGAACATTTTTGTGAATTGATCTAGTCCATTTAGGTTCTTATATTGCACTCCTCATTGACATCCCTCGGAATATCTGACAATAACAAATGACCTCAGGAATAGCAGCCAATCAAATTTAAGTAGTTTATATGAGACTATATTCTTTTTCTTGTCATTGTTAGATCAGCTATAACTACATTAATAGATCTCTGTCTGTGATGCAAAGTCTTACAGTGTAGATAACCCCCATGCTTTTATACATCATACACGAGTATTTAACTTAAAATGTGGTTTTACTGTGAGAAGAGGCTTTGTTAAAAAAAAAAAAAAGTGAGTTGGAGCTTTCATATTTTATTCTCTCGTGGATCTTCAGGGTTTATTATATTTAACAAAGAATGAATTTTCCCATTGCCAGCACTGCAAACACGGGAGGGGACCTCAAAAATCAAACTGTATTTTCTGATGTAATCACTGGTAACAAAAATGTTCTTGTCAAAATTCAGTTGACAATTTTTGTTGGTGATGTGTGAAATGGAATAGAATCTGGCTTACATGCGCTGTAGATATGATGACTCTGCAGGGCACATATGTTTGTGCTAACAAAGTCTCTCTCTCATGCTCACATGGCCCCTGTCGTATCTCAGCACTTCACAATCTTTGTTGTATTTATCCTCTCAACACCCCTGTGACGTAGAGATGTGCTATTATTCCCATTGTACAGGTGTGGAACTGAGGCACAGTGAGACTAAGGCCTAGACCCTCAAAGAGATTTAGGGTCGTAACTTGCATTAAAATCAATGGAAGTTAGGTGACTTGCTCAAGGTCACATGGGAAGCTTCTGGCAGAGAAGGGACTCGAACATCTGTCTTTGAAGTGCGTCACTAATGCTCTAATTACTGGTTCAGTTGGACTCCCAGGAGCAGAACTGCTGGGTGAGAAGGAACATCTTCACACAGTGACCATCACAATTGTAACTTCACTTAACGAAACGCATTCTCCTCACAATCTGGGAGTGATGAGGGAGGAATCCAGGTTCGGGATTTCAAAGGAGGTTAAGTGAGTTGGGTGCCTACCTGCCATTTAAGTTATGCCTAATTGCCTTAGGCTCCTTTCAAAACCCCAGCCTTCACCTTAAAGCTTTGTGTATCAGATGGAAAATATACATATTCTTCAGCTCTTTTGTGCCTGTTTCTGGTCTCAGCAGCCTTCTGCCAACTGCTTTTTTGAGGACAGCATGATTAGCATCGTATTTGAATGATAATGCAGGTGGGGGAAAATGTAGAGTTGTTGATTACATGTTAAAAGCTCAAGAGGGCATTTCATTGGTGTAGATAATCAGTCACAGGTGACTGGATTTCAGAGGTGCATAGATCCAAAATGATTGAAATTCCATAGCAGTTCACCTCAGGATCTGAACTCGGCAACCCGTTGGGGCAGCCCTGTCACAAACACCAACAGTTGTTTAAAAATAGAGAGAGTGCCTTTAATTTTCTTTTCACACCTATTGTAATCCCCAAAACCTGATACTTAGCGGTTTGTTTCATATTTCCTTGGCAATGCTGACCTCTGCAGGCAAATTTCAGTACTACAGGAACAGAAGGCTCAGGTATCAATACCTTATTTATAACAACATGCAAAGACTAATGGATGTTTCCCCCCTTGCTTGGTAGGTAGAAAGCAGACTGTTCCAGTTAAAGGGTTTTCCTCTGTGTGGAAGCTGATGGGGAATAGAGTCCTTAAGGTGTGCAGCACTGATAAAGCAGGCTAATAGGTCATCATGGGAATTAGGTGTATTGGCCCTTTTGAAAATCCCAGTTAAGAGCCTAAGTCTTTTCTAAAAATGGAGCTTAGGCTGTTGGGAGACCTCATTGCTTATGAAAATCAAGCCTTGATCATCTTGTGCTTCTGTAAAATGGACATAACTGATAACAATCTACTCTGGGAGACTTAATTTCTTCATGTTTGGAAATTGCTTTGAGTTCCTTGGATGAAAGGTGCGAGAGAGAAAATGGCAAGTGTTGTTAGGGTTTGGTTGATTGCAGCATTACGTTTCACTTGTTTTTTCACAATAAGGAAACACAATGCTTCAAAAGAGAGGAGATAAGAAGCCAGAAGAAAAACGAAAACTTTCCCACTAAGGAAGTAAAAGCAGAGGGAGGGTTACACAGGAAGGAGCCTTAATTGAATAATGGAGGATTTTGACATTAATGAGCATAATGAACCAAGTGGAAATCTTGAGCAGTTGTAGGGGAAAACAATAAAAGAGAACTAATTTGCAGTGACACTCCACCGAAATGCTACTAAGTGGGGAGAATTGGCAGAGGACTATGAATAGCAAAGGACCCCTCATTAGCAGTAGAATGCTGTTACTTCTGTAGCAAATTCTCCGTGGATGAAAGCAGCCACCTAAAAAGGGATTCTGAGAACTGGGGCAAATAAAGCCAAGCACAGCAGGAGAACGCAGAAGAATTGCAATGAAAGAAATTAAAGGAAAACCCAAATATATTACCTCCTTTGTGAGGTATAGATAGGTATCCAAAATGCTTATCTGAACTCTCTGGGCTGAGAGTTTAAATGAGAACATGCTCTGAGTGAATAAAGGAAGCAGTGGCTAAGATTAGACAAACTTGCTCCGCTTAACTATCTAGCCTTGTGCCTTTAGTCTGAGATGTGCTATGTGCAGGGGTCATAAAGGTCACTCAGCTGCTCAAATTCTCTTGATGTAAGAGCAGCACAGGTGTAGTGCAGAGGGCCTCTTATTGCCACTGCTTGAGTTCATAAGCCCCATTATCCTGATTCAATTAAAGTCGGGGAGATCATTTTTTAAGTGGGTGAAAACAAACCAAGGAGGGAGTGTGGGGGAAGGAGGGGTGTCAGCCTTTGGGAAGGCTGCATGCTCTGGGGGTTCTAAGGGTCAAACCCACTGGTGTGGCAGATGACACACACTATACCAGTCAAGAAGGGGTTAAAGAACTCTTGTCCCCATCAGCGCCAACTCACAGCACCTGCGACTTGTCAGGCCTCAGGTGAGCACATGAAAGGGAGGAGCTCAGGCCATGCAGGCTGAGGCTCTGAGACAAACAGAGCTAGAGCTCCCAGCCTGGGGCACTAGCCTGAGCCCTCTGAGGAGAAAGACAACAGGCTGGTTTGTTTCTTGGCGGGGACTAATTCTCGGCCATTAGCTGTGTAGGAGGGCAGAAGCTGAGGCTTCCTGTGGCGTCAGAGAAACAATTTCACCTCCCAGGCATGAGAGTGGGGGGTCTGGACTGTGCACGTATTTTCTTTTTTGTTTGGACTGTTTCGTATACCCTCCCGCCAATGCCTAGAAGGGCGAGGGCTTCCCAAGAGGTCCAGCCAGAGCACTCTACTGCATCCTGCAGGCCTGGACCACAGCACTGCTGTTGTCGAGGGAAGAATATATGATGTAAGCAAGGTACTTGCCTTCATTCCAAGATGTAACCTTTGACCAACCCCCAACTAGGGAGTTTGTCTATCCAGTCTCTACTTATGTTAATGTCTCTCATTATAAGCATGCTTGCCTTGAGGAAAAGGCCTTGCCGGTTCCAAGGCTCCCTCTTTTGTGCTGCTTTTTTCTGCCACCTGATTTTTGTGTGATTTTTAATACTCTGTGTGTAAAAGAACAGTAGCCTTGCTGCTTAAGGGAAACCATATTAGCAACAGCTGTGTCAAAACACCAACTGTGGTTCTGAGCACAGTGGCGACAGGGTCTGATTCTGAGTATGCTATGAATGTAACTGGAGAGCTACCTTCTCACTTGAAGGGGAAAAAATAGGTTTAACTAGAGCTGGTCAGAGAGAAAAGGGGGGATAGTGCAAAACTGGCTGCAAAATTCCCCCCCTGCCCCTTTCCCTGGGCATGTGCCAAAATTCAATTTTGAAACTAGAAATTTGGTCAAAATGTTGAACACTTCCACCAGCTCTAAGTGCCACCCTTTTGCAAGCTGGTCCCTCCCCGTTGGTAATGAACCACTTGTTTGTTTGGGTTGGATTGCTTCTCTGCCAGCTAGCTCAGTCACATTCTTTGCCTGGCTAGTCCTAGGCTACCAGGAAGAGAGGCCGAACCAGGGGTGTCCTTCTCTAGTGTCATTCTCTAGACTTGCACTCACTGGTGGCAAGGTTCCCAGTGCAGGGATGTTCAGGCCCTACTTTTATTATCGCTTAAGCTGGTGTTACCCAAGGTATGTGTAGAAAAGCTGCCTGCTCTGTCATTTGGCTGGTGGTGTTAAGAGGAGGGAAGCTTCCACCTGTTTCAAGCCCAGGCTCCATCCCTAACAGAGTTGGGGCCTTCGGGTCAGAATGCTGTAAAGTGGTTGGTGGGGAATAAATACATGTGTCTGCAGTACAGTTATAACTCTCACACGCAAGTGGTGGTTTGAAAACATTCAGAAACAGCTAAAAGCATTCTCTCAGCTGGAGGCAATGGCAGGTCTTTTACCCTCTCAGGGAGCTACCTCACTAAAGGACTCCTCATTCTTTTTGCTGATACAGACTAACACGGCTATCCTCCTGAATCTTGTACATCTGTAACTCTTATTGTTTCCAGTAGGGGGTGTGGGTGATATTCACCTTTGAAAATCTAGGCCAGCGTTTGTCTCTATCCAAAAGCTAGTATCTGTAATGCAAGAGGGAAAACATACCATGCCAGGAACCTCCCTGCTCTGTTCTTAAACCCAGGCCACGTCTAGACTACGCGCCGTATCGGCGCGTTAAAATCGATTGCTCGGGGATCGATATATCGCGTCTCATCTAGACGCGATATATCGATCCCCGAGCACGCTTATATCGATTCTGGAACTCCACCAAAACCAACGGAGTTCTGGATTCGACTTGGCGAGCTGCAGACATCGATCCCGCGCGGTGAAGACGGGTGAGTAAATTGATTTTAGATAATCTATTTCAGCTACGCTATTCTCGTAGCTGAAATTGCGTATCTAAAATCGATTTTCGCGCGTAGTGTAGACCTGGCCGCAGTTAAAAGGGAATTAATAGCTTCCCTAAATAGCAGTTTTAGAGCTCTTTTCCCCAGCTGGAGAATGGCTGTCAGAATCTAGCACTCCTTTGCGATTGTCATATCTATACTGCTCTGAAAGCCACGATACTATACTAGTGAAGAGAGCTTTGCCAGTACACAGGTGTCATAAGTAGATAGGTAAGGGTTAAGTTTCTTTTACCTGGAAAGGGGGAACCAAACACCTGACCAGAGGACCAATCAGAGACCTGGATTTTTTTAAAAGTCTGGGAGGGAAAGGAACTCGGGGTCTTTTTTTTGTTTTTCCTCGGCTGTGAGTAAACAGTTTATCTCTAACTCCAATCTTCTTTCTAATATTCTACTAAAAGTCTGTGAGTACAAAAGGAAACAAAGTAATCGGCTGTGATGTGCTTTGATTTGTATTTACTGTGTGTTGATTTGCTGGACTGTTTTAAATTGGCTATTTTTTAAATCAGACTGGTTATTCATATTTTCTTATAAGCAAGAGCCTGTATTGATCTTTAATGCAGTATTATTGTTCTGTATTTTCTTTCTTTTTATATAAAGTTTTCTTTTTAAAGTTGTGGAAGTTCTTTCCTACTGAGGTAAAGGGGAAAGGGAAAAGCCCAGGCTGTGGGTTAGTTTCTTATTGTCCCCAGGGCGGGAGCAGGCTACGGGGATAGAGAGAAAGAATCCTTTAGTTTCCCTGTGTTTGAAGCTGTCTCTTTGGAGAGAAAGGAGACAAGGCTTTCTTGGTATTGTAATGTAAAAGATTACAGCCATTCCCTTAAGTGGCTCAGAGAAGAAGCCGGGGAGAAGCGAAGGGAGGGGGATATTCCCTTGCCCGTGGACTCAGGCTTCTGAGTCTTGGGGGGGTGGTCTCCCCAGGGAAGGGTTGGGGAGACCAGAGAGAGGGAAAGGGGGTCAGGCCCTGTAAATTCCTGGCTGGTGGCAGCGAGAAAGATCCAAGCTGGGTACAGCTTGGGGGAGGTTCATAGTAAGCACCCAGATTTTGTACGCTAAAGTCCAGATTTGGGAAAATAAGTTTACAACATGGAGGCAGCGGATTGGGAATTATGAATCCAGAAGCCACAAGCTACATTAATTTTCCTTTTTCTGCTAGGGATTAGCAGGGAGAAGGGGTTGGTTTTTAAGCAGCCAGATAGAAAGTTTTTCTGCCTGCTTTTGGCTGTTAGCATTTTTAGCAAGATACTTAAGAGGGCCATTAAGGGTCTTTGCTTAAACAATAGCACTCCCTTTGAGAGTGAATTCCAGCAAACGCACACAGGTAAATACAGTGGCTTTTGTTTGGTTAACTAGCCAATCAAACAAAGCCAGAGGAAGACACATCAGTTGCTAGGCAAATCTCCTGAGACAGAAAGCCAGCAGTTCAAACAACAGAAACCAGAGGGCACCACAACACAATAAAACAGAAACCATGAGTTCCAAAGATGCCATAAAGCAGGAACGTGCAAGACTAGAGGCAGAGGAACAAACAAAACAAGCCGATCACAAGCGAGACATGGAAAAAAGACTACAAGAGATGGAGATGAGACAAAAAGAAAAAGAAGCTGATCATAAAAGAGAACTGGAAAAACACAAACTACAGATGGAAAGGCTACAAACAGAACAAGCAGCCAAAGATGCAGACTTCAAAAGAGAGATGGACCAACAGAGAGAGGCCCACCGGCAGGCCTTGCAATTAGAACAGGCTAGGCAAAATGCTCCAGCCACTCCTAACCCTCCGGCGCCAGTTGTTGTTCCACCGCACAGGAAATTTCCCAACTACAAGGCAGGTGATGACCCGGAAACCTTCTTAGAAAACTTTGAAAGGGTATGTGTTGGGTACAACATCCCTGAAGACCAGTACATGCTAGAGCTGAGGTCACACATCAGTGGACCCTTGGCAGACGTGGCGGCTAAAATGCCAAGAGGCCAAATGAACGATTATAAACTGTTTCAAACCCAAGCCAGATCCAGAATGGGGATAACCCCAGATCACGCCCGTCGGCGGTTCAGAAACCAAAAGTGGAAACCAGAGGGGTCATTTCCCGACCACGCCTACTACGTGGGAAAGCATTGTGACGCCTGGATATCAGGAACCCAGGTTCAAACCTTTGAAGACCTGCGCCACCTCATATACATGGAGCAGTTCTTGGATGGTGTTCCTGAAGAAATAACACGGTACATCCTAGATGGAAAACCCAAAACTCTCACCGAGGCGGGGGAGATTGGAGCCAGATGGATGGAGGTGGCAGAAAGCAAGAAAGCTACTGTAAAGGGGAGTGAAAACCCCAGGGGCCACACCGACAATAAACCCTACAACCGAGGGCAACCCAAAACCCCAACTACAACCCAAGGAAAGCCACAGACGTCCTATCCTTCCACCTCGCCAGTCTTCAGTAACTTACTTCAACCCGGTAACCCGTTATCTAACAGATGCTATAAGTGTAATGAAATGGGACACATCAAGGCCAACTGCCCTAAGGCCAACTGCCCAACAAACCCCAACCGGGTACAAGTCATTACACCACCAGCACAACCAAGATCCCCAGGCCCAGATACCTCTCAAATCCCCTTGGAGCGAAGGGAACATTTGAAGGTGGGCGGAAAGAAGGTTACCGCGTGGAGAGACACGGGAGCACAAGTGTCAGCTATCCACCAATCCTTCGTCGATCCCAAACTCATCAACCCAAGGGCCAAAGTGACCATTTACCCCTTCATGTCACAAGCTGTGGTCTTGCCTACCGCTGAACTGCCTGTCCAGTACAAAGGCTGGTCAGGAAGGTGGACTTTTGCAGTTTATGACAATTATTCCATCCCCATGCTACTGGGGGAAGACTTGGCCAACCAAGTGAAGCAGTCCAAGAGAGTGGGAATGGTTACACGCAGCCACACCAGGCAAGCTTCCAGACCCATTCCTGTTCCTGAGCCGTCCACAGAGAACCTGTCTGTGTTACCAGAGACCCAGACCGAGGTAGTGGACCCAGATCCCATGCCAACGGCTGAACCAGCCACAACACCTCCAGTCCCAGGCCCGGAACTGGAACAGCAATCAGCACCAGCACCAGCAAGTGCAACCACATCTTCAACCCCAACGCCAGAAGGGACCAACGAGCCTGAACTGGCTGAAGCAACAGACAACCATTCCGAAGAGGCTCAGCCAGAGCCTGAAATACCACCAGGTGCACCAGCGGACAGCGGTACACCAGCTACAGAAACAACTCCATCACCTACATCACTTCCAGAGGGACCAAGCCCAAGTCCCCAGTCTGAGGAAGAACTGGTGTCCCCAGCTTCAAGGGAACAGTTCCAGACTGAGCAGGAAGCGGATGTCAGCCTTCAGAAAGCTTGGGCGGCGGCACGAAGCAACCCACCGCCTCTCAGCTCTTCCAACCGATCCCGCTTTGTTATAGACCAAGGACTTTTATACAAGGAACTTCTTTCTGGTGGACACCAGGAAGAATGGCAGCCGCACAAACGGTTGGTGGTTCCGACTAAGTACAGGGGGAAGCTCTTAAGCTTAGCCCACGATCATCCCAGTGGTCATGCTGGGGTGAACAGAACCAAAGACAGGTTGGGGAAGTCCTTCTACTGGGAGGGGATGGGCAAGGAAGTTGCCCAGTATGTCCAATCTTGTGAGGTGTGCCAAAGAGTGGGAAAACCTCAAGATCTGGTCAAGGCCCCTCTCCAGCCACTCCCCATAATTGAGGTACCATTTCAGCGAGTAGCTGTGGATATTCTGGGTCCTTTTCCGAGAAAGACACCCAGGGGAAAGCAGTACGTACTGACTTTCATGGACTTTGCTACCCGATGGCCAGAAGCAGTTGCTCTAGGCAACATCAGGGCCAGAGCGGTGTGCCAGGCGTTAACAGACATTTTCGCCAGGGTAGGTTGGCCCTCTGATATCCTTACCGATTCAGGATCAAATTTCCTGTCAGGCACCATGAAAGACCTGTGGGAAAATCATGGGGTGAATCACTTGGTTGCCACCCCATACCACCATCAAACAAATGGACTGGTGGAAAGGTTTAATGGAACTTTGGGGGCCATGATCCGTAAATTCGTTAATGAACACTCCAATGACTGGGATCTAGTCTTGCAGCAGTTGCTGTTTGCTTACAGGGCTGTACCACATCCCAGTTTAGGGTTCTCACCCTTTGAACTTGTGTATGGCCATGAGGTTAAGGGGCCATTACAGTTGGTGAAGCAACAATGGGAGGGGTTTACACCCTCTCCAGGAACTAACATTCTGGACTTTGTCAGCAACCTACAAAACACCCTCCGACATTCTTTAGCCCTTGCTAGAGAAAACCTAAAGGATACTCAGGAAGAGCAAAAGGCCTGGTACGATAAACATACCAGAGACCGTTCCTTCCAGAGGGGAGACCAGGTTATGGTCTTGAAGGCGCAACAGGCCCATAAGATGGAAGCATCATGGGAAGGCCCATTCACGGTCCAAGAGCGCCTGGGAGCTGTTAACTACCTCATAGCATTTCCCAATTCCTCACTAAAACCCAAAGTGTACCATGTTAATTCTCTCAAGCCCTTTTATTCCAGAGACTTACAGGTTTGTCAGTTTACAGTCCAGGGAGCAGAGGATGCTGACTGGCCTGATGGCGTCTACTACGACGGGAAAAAAGACGGTGGCGTGGAAGAGGTGAACCTCTCAACCACCCTGGAACGTCTGCAGCGGCAACAAATCCAGGAGCTGTGCACCAGCTTCGCACCATTGTTCTCAGCCACTCCAGGACTGACTGAACGGGCATACCACTCCATTGACACAGGTAATGCTCACCCAATTAGAACACCACCCTACCGGGTGTCCCCTCACGCACAAGCTGCTATAGAGCGGGAGATCCAGAACATGCTACAGATGGGTATAATCCGCTCATCTACCAGTGCATGGGCATCTCCAGTGGTTCTGGTACCCAAACCAGATGGGGAAATACGCTTTTGCGTGGACTACCGTAAGCTAAATGCGGTAACTTGTCCAGACAACTATCCAATGCCACGCACCGATGAGCTATTGGAAAAGTTGGGACGTGCCCAGTTCATCTCTACAATAGACTTAACCAAGGGGTACTGGCAAGTACCGCTAGATGACCCTGCCAAGGAAAGGTCAGCATTCGTCACCCATACGGGGGTATATGAATTTAATGTACTTCCTTTCGGGCTGCGAAATGCACCCGCCACCTTCCAGAGGCTGGTAGATGGTCTACTAGCAGGACTGGGAGAATATGCAGTTGCCTACCTCGATGATGTGGCCATTTTCTCAGACTCCTGGCCCGAACACCTAGAACACCTGGAAAAGGTCTTTGACCGTATCAGGCAGGCAGGACTAACTGTTAAGGCCAAAAAATGTCAAATAGGCCAAAACAGAGTGACTTACCTGGGACACCAGGTGGGTCGAGGAACCATAAACCCCCTACAGGCCAAGGTGGAGGCTATCCAAAAGTGGCCTGTCCCAAAGTCAAAGAAACAGGTCCAATCCTTCTTAGGCTTGGCCAGGTACTACAGGCGGTTTGTACCACACTACAGCCAAATCGCTGCACCACTGACCGACCTGACCAAGAAAACCCAACCAACTACAGTTAAATGGACTGATGAGTGTCAGGAGGCCTTTACCCAACTAAAGGCGACGCTCACATCTGACCCTGTGCTAAGGGCCCCAGACTTTGACAAACCATTCCTAGTAACCACCGATGCATCTGAGCGTGGTATAGGAGCAGTTCTCATGCAGGAAGGACCGGATCAGAACTTCCATCCTGTCGTCTTTCTCAGCAAGAAACTATCGGACAGGGAAAGCCACTGGTCAGTCAGTGAGAAGGAGTGCTATGCCATTGTGTATGCCCTGGAAAAGCTACGCCCGTATGTATGGGGACGGCGGTTCCAGCTACAAACTGACCATGCTGCGCTAAAGTGGCTTCATACAGCCAAAGGGAACAACAAGAAACTTCTTCGTTGGAGTCTAGCTCTCCAAGATTTTGATTTTGAAATTCAACACATTTCAGGAGCTTCCAACACAGTAGCTGATGCACTCTCCCGTGAGAGTTTCCCAGAATACACTGGTTAAAACTTTCCTTAAGATGTTCAAGTCTTGTAGTTTACATGCTTAAAAGTATATGTAAGGTGCATGTGTTGGGTTACTCTGTTTAGTTAAAGTTCTTAGGTAGAAATCACCTCCAGTGAAAGTTTCTACTGTCGGTGATTTGGGGGGCGTGTCATAAGTAGATAGGTAAGGGTTAAGTTTCTTTTACCTGGAAAGGGGGAACCAAACACCTGACCAGAGGACCAATCAGAGACCTGGATTTTTTTAAAAGTCTGGGAGGGAAAGGAACTCGGGGTCTTTTTTTTGTTTTTCCTCGGCTGTGAGTAAACAGTTTATCTCTAACTCCAATCTTCTTTCTAATATTCTACTAAAAGTCTGTGAGTACAAAAGGAAACAAAGTAATCGGCTGTGATGTGCTTTGATTTGTATTTACTGTGTGTTGATTTGCTGGACTGTTTTAAATTGGCTATTTTTTAAATCAGACTGGTTATTCATATTTTCTTATAAGCAAGAGCCTGTATTGATCTTTAATGCAGTATTATTGTTCTGTATTTTCTTTCTTTTTATATAAAGTTTTCTTTTTAAAGTTGTGGAAGTTCTTTCCTACTGAGGTAAAGGGGAAAGGGAAAAGCCCAGGCTGTGGGTTAGTTTCTTATTGTCCCCAGGGCGGGAGCAGGCTACGGGGATAGAGAGAAAGAATCCTTTAGTTTCCCTGTGTTTGAAGCTGTCTCTTTGGAGAGAAAGGAGACAAGGCTTTCTTGGTATTGTAATGTAAAAGATTACAGCCATTCCCTTAAGTGGCTCAGAGAAGAAGCCGGGGAGAAGCGAAGGGAGGGGGATATTCCCTTGCCCGTGGACTCAGGCTTCTGAGTCTTGGGGGGGTGGTCTCCCCAGGGAAGGGTTGGGGAGACCAGAGAGAGGGAAAGGGGGTCAGGCCCTGTAAATTCCTGGCTGGTGGCAGCGAGAAAGATCCAAGCTGGGTACAGCTTGGGGGAGGTTCACAGTAAGCACCCAGATTTTGTACGCTAAAGTCCAGATTTGGGAAAATAAGTTTACAACAACAGGTAGTGTTGTCTGCTGGCTAGGTGAGGGATAGGGTGGAAATTAGGGCTTCTCAATGAGCTATTTCACCCTTTGCCCCATTGACATGCTGCGACCAGCAGCTAACCCACATAACTGCTTTGTGCTTGATCCAGTGGTTTCCCCAGGAATTGAAATTGGGGGTGTGTGCGAATTTACAGGGGAGGTGTCAGGGCTGATGAGGAGTGAGACTGTGATGGTAAAGGTGGGCTGTATGGCACCAAAGTAAAAACTGAAAAATGTTTCATAACCATTTTATTAGATTTAACTCATGTTTTAAAATCATCACTCAAGCATTCTATGAAGCACGACATCTACATCTTTCTTGATTTCTTGTTATAATTTTGCACAACTCTGTTAATGAACTTCTTGAATGCATTGCATTCATCTTTGGTGGCTTCTTGTGTATCTGTCCAGTACTTCCATTCCTTCAATTGATATGCTCATTGTTTCATTTACATGATCAAGCAGAAGGCGACTTCTTTCAGAACACAAAATTCTATTCAATGATGAAAAAGAATGTTCAACTGTAGCTGTTGTGATGGGGAGTAGCAAGAGATGAATTCCTACTTCTTTCATCCTAGGAAACAGAACACAAAGATTGGGTCAAACCACTGGTGATGATTAAAAAAAAAAAAAAAAAGTTGAAGTCAAATCTTCATTCATTCATCGTATGATATTCCACTTTGTGTTCAAATTCTCTATTCCAGGGGTCCCAAATGTGGTGCCTGTGGGCACCATGGCGCCCATGGGGGCATCTAAGTGCACCTGTGTCCTGACTGGCGGTCGAGCATCCACCGAAATGCCGCCAAATTTCGGTGGCGTTTTGGCGGTGACGCCTCTTGATGACGCCGCTTGCCACTGACTACTAAGGGGGGATATGATAGAGGTCTATAAAATCTTGACTGGTGTGAAGAAAGTGAATAAGGAAATGTTGTTTAATCCTTCACATAATACAAGAACTAGCAGTCATCCAATGAAATTAATAGGCAGCAGGTTTTAAAAAAATAAAAGGAAATACTTCTTCACACAGCATAAAGTCAACCTGTGGAACTCTTTGCCAAGGAATGCTGTGAAGACCTAAACTAAACAGAATTAAAAAAAGAACTAGATAAATTCCTGGAGAATAGGCCCATCAGTGGCTATTAGCCAGGATGGGGAGGGATGTAAAACCATGCTCTGAGTGTTCCTAGTCTGTTTACCAGAGGCTGGGAATGGGCAACAGGGGTTGGATCACTTGATCATTACCTGTTCTGTTCATTCCCTCTGAAGCACCTGGCCTTGACCATTGTCAGAAGACAGGATATTGGGCTATATGGACCATTGGTCTGACCCAGTATGACCATTCTTATGTAAAATTTAATTATAATAATAAAAATGTCTAGTACAGAAACTCACCGACATAATGACCTCTCAAGATAGCAATGCTGTGAGATAACAACCTGGGCAAATAATGCATTTTAAAAATCTTGGCCTACTAGGAAACATATTTAAAGTTTCCATTCCCAGTCACAAATCTAGCATTCTGGAGCAAAGTCACTAAAATATAGTTCAACAAACAAATGTTTGTTTATTATGCCCCTCACTTTTCCCTCCACCACACCCCACTCACCAGTGTTGTCCTTGGACAGTGGAGACTCAGAGTTCAGAGATGCTTTCACGTGAGTACACCTCCCAGGTTGGGGGCAAGAAGGCACCTTGCTTGTTCCTCCAGCTGCTCACTGTTCACTCTGGCCACTGCTGTTTGTTGTGCCACCGTTCACTCCATCACTCTGTTGCCAATGGCCCTGCGCAGTCACCTTCTGCTGCCACCTGCCACTGTGACCTCTGCAAATTGGTCTCTTGAGGTTTCACTCAGCTCTCAGTGATTTCAGCTGAGCTCTCAGTGGGGGAACCTTGCTGCTAGTGCAGTCTGGGCTGTCTTTTACACAAAAACACTGTACCCACACAAACACTGTCCCCACAGCAGGACTAAGCACTTTGACCTGATTATCAGTGATTTCAGCTGCAGTGGTCACTTAACAGAACAAAAGACTATCTATGGAGCCTAATTAGCTCTGTCTTTGAACAGTGGAGAGGGACAGGTCCCCACTCTCTCTCTTGATGCCCTCAATCAGCACAGGCTAAGTACAGTTCTACTGCCCTTTACTCATACAATAAGAACAACATTATTTCATTCCCCGACCCCCCACACATGCACATTCAAGTGATTTATAACCCAACCCCAGTCAAAATCTATCACTTAGGCAACAAAGGTCTGTTTGCTGGATACCTAGGTAGATTATGTGTGAATGTAAATACAATCTGGTCCTGAAGCCTTTCCCCCCAACCTCAGCTCATCACTAGCTGTCAGGGAGAGCTCATTTAGACTTTGCTTACAAATCATCACCTGAAATTATTAGGTTGGCCAACATCACCGAAATGCATGCCCTGACATTGTCATAAAAAACAACAGCTGCATAAGGGAGCTAGTCTATATTCATACTTTTCAAATCTATTATACTTTTTCAGATACACGTATTTTATCGTATACTGCATATGCTTTTAAAATGTGTATTAATGTTACAATTTCAATTCAAATTTCCAAGCAGTCACTAAATTGACATGTAACTAGTTCACAAAATGGGGGGGAGGGGTGTGTGTGTGTTGGGAAATCACTGGCTTGATCCTTTCCCTCTGTAAAATGTCAATATTATGCCTCTCCCTGCACTATGAAACTGAGGGCCTGATTTGCTGGTCATTGACAATGGTGTAACTTCAGGGGAGTAACACTGGTCTAAAGCCTGTTAGGAAAATCTGTCCCTTTATTGTTGGTAAATGTTTTGGGCTCTTGGATTGTAAAATCAGGCAAAGGGGAGTCTTTAAACTGCAACTATTTGCACAGCACTAATGGCGCACCTCTGAATGTCCCCTGTGCTTGTGGATGTAGAAGAGTCTTGACTCAGGGTCTGATCTCTGCTAACACCGATTCACTGGCTTAACCGTGAACTTGCACCAGTGGCTGGTCCTGGCAATCCAAATGCTGCTTTCTGGACCAGAGCTACTTGAGACATGCTATTGCATTGGAGCAGTAACAAATGACTTGTCTGTTCACCATTACGCAGAGCTCTTTCGGTGACAGATAGTGGCTCCCTAGCACTGAACCATCCTCTCAGGCGTGATCGCTCACCTCTGATTTCCTTTGTTTGTGAAAAATTATTGCTGTCCTGCCCAGTATAACTAATTCTAGCACTCTAGCGCCAACTGGCAGAAATGGAATTGATAACCTAGAGATGAATGATTAAAATTAATCACTGGATCAATAAACCAAGCGATTATTGTTTCTGTCAATAAAGCACCAGGCAGCAGGAATAAATAGGAATGTTAATTTCCAACTGCAGGGCTTCTGCATCCGTAGTTCTTCATGCCATTGTTCTCTGAGGTGTATACATATTTTTTTCACTAGCAAGGATCCCTGAATACCATGGCAAATTAGAGCATCATCCCACAAAACTGCTTGGGGGAAAGGGGTAGCGCTTGATTGTTGGGTAAAAGGTGAAAGGCAGCAGTCCTGGTGAATAAACCCCTGCTGATGGTTCCATAAAGTGAAATGTTACATAATTTTTTTTTGTCTGGCACAGCAGAAGGCTTATAGGTTTCTAGTTGTTTTTTCATGTGACTCTGTGTGTCACATGTTTGGGGGAGGAGGAAGAGGGAATACGGAGTGTGTGTGTTCTTATGATACATCCTGGAGGTTCCTGGAGGCTCCAGCAGTGCTTGGGCCCACCGTGCTAACCACTGTACATTGGCAAAAATAATAGGTTACCTGCCCCAGATAATTGACAATCCAAGTAGACAAGAGAGAGAGGGAAATAAGCATAGAGGAGTGAAGTGATGTGCTTAGGATAACACAGCAGATTAAAGGCAGAGCTGGGAACAAACTCTGGTCTCATAGGTTAGTGCCCTATCTACTGGATCACGCTGCCTTTTAGGGGTGAGTGAGTTTAGTTCATTTAGTTAGTTAAACTGAGTGTCCATGAAGCAGCTTACCAGGGAAGATTCTTCTCCCCTCTTGGGCATAGCTCTTGCAGGGCTTTTGTTCTGTTCATGCCTGACCAATAAATTCTTTTTTTCTTACAAGACTTGTACACTTGGGCTGGTGCTGAGGTCAGAAGCTAGGTCACACAGACCAAAACCCTCAACCAAAATAAGAGAGAAACGAATCCTACAGCCAGGGAAACTGTCAGTTACATTCCTTCCACCTCTCCTACTGCAGCTTGAATTCTTGCTGTTACAACAAATCAAATTGAGCTCTCTCAGTTTAAGGACATACCCAGAAGCCGAGGAGAAATGGTCTGTGGTGGGGGGGATTTATGCTGCTTGTGATCTGGGCACCATTGTTCCCTTCCTGCACAAAGGATTACAAATCAGGGTGAAAACATGGCAACTCTAACAGAACTGCCAAATGTAAACACTTTGCTCCCCACTCACTGGGACCAGCATGGCAGAGAGAGCCTGGGATCAACAGCGATGTGGTACCTCACTGAACTTGGTTACTCTGTGGCATCCCTTTCAGTCCACACCCATACTGCATGAGCCAGAACCCCATCTTATGACTGCCTGGAGGAGAGGGGCACAGGGCACAGTGATTGTTTCTAGACTTTCCATGTGGCTTATCAGCAGTCAGGGCAGGGAGCAATCTCAGTGAGGCTCTTTCCACCACCCTCCTGGCCCTGCCCACTCTTTGAGGTGAAGGGTGACTGCAGAGTGTGAGCCCACAGCCCGATCGCCTCCTCCCCCTTTTTCCATGGATCTTGCTTTTTCTTATTTTTTGTATTGTGATGTCCTGGACCAGTCCCCCATTGTACTGAACGCTGTACAAACGCAGAACAAAGAGCTGGTCTCTGCCCCAAAGAACTTGCTGTCTGAACCCTTTCTTTCCCATGCGTTTGATGGTCAGGTGTCAAAGCCACTGAAAATAAATGGCAGACATGAACGTCTTAATGCCAATTTTAGCAGATGCATGAGTAGAAACCCTTAAGGAAAAACCAGTTGTATGATGTTGGGTGAACAGAAACAGAACAGAATGACCACCAATTAATTAAGAATATCTGACCTTGCTAATGGTGCCTTTTGTCCCCAGGGAAGCAAAGTGCTTTAGAAACCATGGAAACAGGGTTTGTTTTCTCACCCATTGACAAACTGCAGCAGTCACCTCTGGGGTGGAGCATGGCAGCTACTCATCATTACAACAGGGTGTAAAATAACAGAGTGTCCAATAAAAAGTAAAATCTATTTAATGAGATTAATCCTGTGGCCATTAGTAGATGTGATTTTAAATATTATTGCTAGCAGCCAATAAAATCCTTCACAATAGTCCTGGAGCTGGAATGTTTTATTTATCCTGCAGGAAAAAAAACATACCTGGTCTTTGTGTCCTGGAGATCAGAACACTGGATCAGAACCTTTTTGAAATTTTGAGGATGTCTGAACCCAGATCTGCACTTCACAGGCTAATTCGGGAAGCATCCTGGAATAACAATAGTATATTTACCTCTTATATAGGACTTTTCATCAGTTGATCTTCAATGCTTTATAAAGGATATCCATGTTGTCATCACCATTTTACTGATGGGGGTGGAGGGGACTAAGACCCTCACAGGGGATGTTATTTGTCCAGGGTCACTCAGCAGGCCAGAAGCAGAGCCGAGAATGGAAACGGTCTGCTGTGTGCAGGGCCGGCTTTAGGCCAATTCAACCAATTCCCCTGAATTGGGCCCCTGTCCCTAAGAGGGCCCCGCACCCAAGCCCCGGTAGTGCATACCAGCAAGAGCCGATGGACTGTACCAGGGTGGCCTGGCTTCCCCGGGGGCAATTTAAAGGGCCTGGGGCTCCCAGCAGGGGCTGGAACCCCAGGCCCTTTAAGTTGCCACCAGAGTCCCACAGCTGGAGCCCTGGGGTAGGGTTGCGGGGCTCTGGGGGCTATTTAAAAAGTCCAGGGCTCCCATTGCTTCTACCGCCCCGGCCCTTTAAATAGCCGCAGGAGTCCCGCTGCTTCCCCCGGGCTCCCACAGCTATTTAAAGGGACGGGACGGTAGAAGCAGGGGAGCCCTGGATCCTTTAAATAGCCCCTGAGCCTCAGGCTGCTGCTGCTACCTCGGTGGGGGAGGGAGGAGGAGGAAGAGGCATTCACTGTACAGGGTGGGCTGCACCCCCTGCCCTGTCCACAGCCAGCCCCTGTCTCCAGCCAGCCCCGCACCCCATGCCCATAGCCAGCCCCTGCCTCCAGCCAGCCCCTGCAGCATCCCCTGCCCTTCCCACACCAGCCCTGTACCCCCTGCCCTGCCCACAGCCAGCCCCTGTCTCCAGCCAGCCCTGCACCCCATGCCCATAGCCAGCCCCTGCCTCCAGCCAACCCCTGCCGCACCCCACTGCCTGAAGCCAGCCAGTCCCGCACTCCTCTGTCTCCAGCCCTGCCAACCCTTGCCGCACCCTCCTGTGGCCCTGCCTGAAGCTAGCCAGCTCATCCCACACCCCCTCTGTCTCCAGCCAGCCCTACACCCCATGCCCTGCCTGCAGCCAGACCCTACCTTCAGTCAGCCCCTGCCCTGCCTCCAGCCAGCCCCATGTCCACTCGTGCCCTGCAGTTCCCAGGGCTGTAACCCTGCACACCTGCTTCAACGACTGGGGCAGGGAGAAGCTGGGACCCACACATGTCCACACCCTAGGGTGACCAGACAGCAAGTGTGAAAAATTGGGATGAGGGTGGGGGATAATAGCATCCTATATAAGAAAAAGACCCAAAAATCGGGACTGTCCCTATAAAATCGGGACATCTGGTCACCCTAGCACACCGCCAGGGAGTGGTGGGGACCCACACATGTGAAGCGGAGCTCATTTCTAGTTCAGGCCCATCTTTTTAAAAGAGAACTTTAAGCAGGATTAACATACATCCGTATTTTCCTGGACATGTCAGGCTTTCTGGTTCTTAAATCGCCATCCGGGAGGAAAATACAGATGTGTGGTAACCCTATTGGTACAAAAAATACATACTGTGGCATACCCCTTAAATCAGAACTTTTTATAGGGAACCAGTTGCTAAGAAATGAAAGGCTATTTTTCACGTTTGTTTTTTTTTAAGTTATCCCTGCCGGGGCCCCGCCGAAAATGTTCGAATTGGGCCCCGCACTTCCTAAAGCTGGCCCTGGCTGTGTGCTAAGTTCGGTGCTCTATCCACCAGACTGCATTTCCTCCCAGCAGGCTGGGTTTTAAAATAAGGTGGAACAAATATCTAGAAACCTTGGGAACACTTTAAAATTGTTACTTAGGATGGGCGTTTGGCATTTTGCTATAGTGGTCCTGCAGCAAAGTGTACTTTTGATATGGAAATTTAAAGCTAATTCTAGACATCTAAACGCAAGCCTTCAGACAGAAGTGGGTTTTTTTAACCCACGAAAGCTTATGCTCAAATATATCTGTTAGTCTTTAAGGTGCCACAGCACTCCTCGTTGTTTTTGTGGATATAGACTTAGGGTATGTCTACGCTATGGGATTATTCTGATTTTACATAAATCGGTTTTGTAAAACAGATTGTGTGAAGTCGAGTGCATGTGGCCACACTAAGCACATTAATTTGGTGGTGTGCGTCCATGTACCGAGGCTAGCGTCGATTTCTGGAGCGTTGCACTGTGAGTAGCTATCCCGTAGCTATCCCATAGTTCCTGCAGTCTCCCCCGCCCCTTGGATTTCTGGTTGAGATGCCAATGCATGATGGGGCAAAAACAGTGTCGTGGGTGATTCTGGGTAAATGTCATCGCTCAATCCTTCCTCTGTGAAAGCAATGGCAGACAATCATTTCTCGCCCTTTTTCCCTGGATTCCCCTGGCAAACGCCATAGCATGGCAACCATGGAGCCCGTTTTGCCTTTTGTCACTGTCACCGTATGTATACTGGATACTGCTGACAGAAGCGATACTGCAGCGCTACACAGCAGCATTCATTTGCCTTTGCAAGATAGCAGAGATGGTTACCATCCCTGTTGCACCGTCTGTCATTGTAAATTGGCGGTGAGATGACGGTTATCAATCATTTTGTACCGTTTGCAATTGGAAAGTGGCGATGGCGGTTATTAATCATTTTGTACCATCTGCTGCTGTCATGGGTGCTCCTGACTGGCCTCGCTGAGGTCGATCGGGGGTGCAGGGACAAAAATGGGAATGGCTCCCCGGGTCATTCCTTTCTTTATGTTTTGTCTAAAAATAGAGTCAGTCCTGCCTAGAATATGGGGCAAGTCTACTACAAAGTCAGAGAGCACAGCCGCTGTGGGTCACAGCCCCAGAGATCCTGCAGAAATGATGAGCTGCATGCCATTCTAGGGGGTGCCTCTGCAACAACCCCACCCGTTGCTTCCCTCCTCCCCCAACCTTCCTGGGCTACCGTGGCAGTGTCCCCATTTGTGTGATGAAGTAATAAAGAATGCAGGAATAAGAAAAACTGACTTTTTAGCGGGAGAAAATGACTGGGAGGCAGCCTCCAGCTGCTATGATAGTCCAGGCAGGACATTAAAGGGTGGGGGGGAGAGGATCGCAGCCACCCACTGCTATGATAGTCCAGGGAGTACAGAATCTTTTCTTTGGACACGAAAGGTGGGCGGGGGGGGGGGGGGGCTGATGGAGCTCAGGCTCCAGCTGCTATGATGAGAACAGTTACCCAGCATTTTGTACTGTCTGCCGGGAATAACAGGGAGTCATTCCCATTTTTACCCTGGCGCCCCCGGCTGACCTCACCGAAGCCAGCCAGGAGCACTCATGGGCTGATGATGGTTTTCCACGATTTTGTACTGCCTGCCATCACGAAAGGAAGGGGAGGGGATGCTGCTGTTCATCGCCGCAGCACTGCGTCTACCAGCAGCATGCAGTAGACATATGGTGACATTGAAAAATGGCAAGAAACGATTTTTTTCCCTTCTCTTTCACGGCGTGGGAGGGGTGTGGGGGGAGAGTGTAACTTGATGAGATATACCCTGAACAACCCCGGACAATGTTTTTGACTCTTCAGCCATTGGGAGCTCAGCCAATAATGCAAATGCTTTTCTGAGACTGCAGGGACTGTGGGATAGCTGGAGTCCTCAGTCCCCCATCCCTCCCTCCATGAGCATCCATTTGATTCTTTGGCTTTCCATTACGCTTGTCACGCAGCACTGTGCTGAGTCCCTGCTGTGGCCTCTGTCTATCATAGCCTGGAGATTTTTTTCAAATGCTTTGTCATTTCATCTTCTGTAACGGAGCTCTGATAGAACAGATTTGTCTCCCCATACAGCAATCAGATCCAGTATCTCCTGTACAGTCCATGCTGGAGCTCTGTTTGGATTTGGGTCTGCATCGCCACCCGTGCTGATCAGAGCTCCAAGCTGGGCAAACAGGAAATACAATTCAAAAGTTTGCGGGGCTTTTCCTGTCTACCTGGCCTGTGCATCCGAGTTCAGATTGCTTTCCAGAGCGGTCACAATGGTGCACTGTGGGATACCGCCCGGAGGCCAATACCCTCGATTTGCGGCCACACTAACCCTAATCCGACGTGGCAATACCAATTTCAGCGCTCCTCCTCTCGTCGGCGAGGAGTAAAGAAACCGGTTTAAAGAGCCCTTTATATCGATATAAAGGGCCTCGTTGTGTGGACGGGTGCAGGGTTAAATCGGTTTAACGCTGCTAAATTCAGTTTAAATGCGTAGTGTAGACCAGGCCTTACACAGCTACTCCCAATACCAGAGATGTTTATTTAACGTCTGTAATAAAGCTAACATCCAGTAGATGTCAGTGTGTCCTCAGATGCAGATAAGAGATGCTATTTAGGCTATCAAAGGAGAGATGGGAGATGTTGTTTTGCTTTGAAAGGGAGAAATAGAATGAAGTGTAACCCTTCTGCCCCTCTGAGTTGGCAGCAACAAGGGCCGGGTTCAGTATCCAGGGGTTCCGTTTCAGTAACACAATACATAACTGGCGCGAGCCCCCATCCAGTGACCTGGGACACTTATATACCCCCCCCCCCCCCCGGGTGCCTTTAGGAGGCAATACTTCCCCTCTCGCAAGCACAGAGTCTGAGTGTAGCAAAATCTTTTTTAATAAAGCAAGGAATCAATGCAGCAACCCATTGGAGAAACACCACAAACAGGGTTATAACACAAACCGTAAACAAAAACCCACCTCCAAGTATGTTTGGCAATGTCCTTTTCCCCTTAGGGTCTTAAGTCCAATCACCCCAAAGTCTAACAACCCAAAAGTCTCTGGTCAATGCCACCCCAGAATTCAAGAGTTTATCTGTAGAGTTTTATCCCCCCCCCCCAGCCTGGGTGGAAATGGGGGGGGGGAGTCCACACAGGGTGTTAAGGGGCACCTTACATGGGCCAGGGCCAACTGCTCAGCCTCTCCGTGAAGTTCTGCTGCAGCCTTCACCACAACCAGGTCCACCATACCAGCCGTGCTGCTCCTCCAACCGCCCCTGCAAACCACTTCACTCCGCTCACTGTTCCATGGGCTGCTCCAACACGCTGCAACTCCTCCACTCTGCCAGCCGCTTAACGATAGGTCTTCTGGATCCCCCACTAGTTAACACAGCCCTCAATGATCTCAGTTCAGCTCTTTCAGTGATTTCAGTTCTTAGTAGAGGAGCCCTGGTGCTGGGGCACCATTGGTCCAACATGAATTCAGCTCAACAGTCTGTAGATGGACTCCTAATGGAATCAAAATTAGTTCTACTCTTTAACAGTGGAGAGAGGAGGATGTGCAATTGGAGTTCCAGGCCCTCAAAAGAGGCCCATACCATTAGGTACACACACCAGTCCCCAACCTCTTTCAATTCACTGAGTTTTGGAACCCATGTCCCTTTTCCTAGCAAGTGTCATTTAATTCATATTGAGACATTTCTGTTATAAAGCAGTCTCGTAGTTCCTCATTCACATAATCCGCTGGCAGCACTTTATTCCTCCTGCCCCAATAACAAAGAAATTGGGGATCCCAGAGCTGTCAAAATAACCATCCCAGGCTCCTTGCCGGGTGTGCTCATGAAAATATTTGAGACTTCACATTCCTGACATTCTTTCCGCACTTCCCATAATT
Source organism: Aldabrachelys gigantea (assembly GCA_026122505.1). Classification (NCBI taxonomy): domain Eukaryota; kingdom Metazoa; phylum Chordata; order Testudines; family Testudinidae; genus Aldabrachelys; species Aldabrachelys gigantea. Next base: position 28,195 of record JALNIE010000381.1, read on the forward strand.
CACCACCAGATGTCAGGGTACAGCTCATCCTGACTCTGCTTACAGAAGCAACAATGTTTTATTTCCATGTGACTGCAGATGGGGCCTAGAAAATTATTAGCCCAGGTGTGTTGTGCTGAGCAGGATCACAAATGTCCTTTGTTGGAAAGGTTAGCTGCTTTAATGTTTGAGAGTCTGTTTTTGTGAATGTTGCAGGTTATTGCTTTGCTTAATGGGACAGAGAGCTTCCTAATTCCTGGGAGATGTTCTAGGCAAGGAGACTTTACAAACTGGAGACAACAAAACAAAACCAAAGAGCACTGATTCAGTGCATGTAATGAAAGAGGAGCCAGCTGAAACAGGTCTATTAGAAACAGCTCTTGCTTCACTCCTATGAAATTTGTTTTAGGGTCTGATCTAAACCCCACGTGAGTCAGTAGAAAGACCCTTTCTGCCCATGACTTCAGTGGGTTTTGGAACAGGCCCTTAGTTAGCAGGGAGGGGAATATCAAGTGCTGTATGCACCAGTGCGGAAAATGGCTGCATCCCCCAAAGGCAGAACTGAGCTAGACCAAAAAAAAAAAAACCAGCTGTGCAAGAGAAGGGAGTGCACGTCCAACAGAGCCAGGCCTGAGCCAGAACCCTGGCTCCATGTTTATAATACACTTGTCAAGTGGTCGTTGCATCCCCGGCCCAGGTGGTTGGTCCTCATGGAGGTAGCCTACTGCTACCACCAGGTGACAGAGTTGCTCCTTTAGCTGAAGCGGCAAAGGGCTGGTGCTGAAGGTTCCTGGATCCATGGCTGCTGTCAGTGCATCATTTGAAAACACCTGGGGACTTTCAAGGGAATGTGAGGGAGGTTAGAATATCATCCCTGACCAGGATGTGAATATTAAATAATGAGTGCCTCGTTTGTGAATGGGGAAAGGAAAGAGAAGGGAAGGAGGTGATGGAAAGAAAGGGGGGAAAATGTATGAGAGATGTTGTTTTAGAAAACTTTGTGCAGGGCAAATGATTTGTGTTGTGGGGTAGCAAGAAGCCAGATGTTCCTTCTTATAAGCCACTGATTTCTATAGCTTGGTCTTTTCTTGAGTGTCCACAGATAGCTCTTCTAGTAGTGCTGCTGGTCACCTTTACATATGCTGTTTTTGCTAAAGTGAAATCTGTCATGAAGTTGACTTCTCAATGCTGCTTTTTCAGGAAAGAAGTCAGGGAATCTCAAGCTAATCAAGTGATGGGATAATTTCTATAGCTTGATGCTTAATGGTACTTACTGGCAACTTGCATCAATTTTGTGGGAGCCTGTACTCAGACTGGTGTCTCTTCAGTTAGGCTAGAAGAGCAGTGATTCATAAGGGATGTATTAGCATGTATCCATTTTCACACTTATGGAGACACTGGGGTGTTCTAATACAATGGCAAAATAAGCTGTTTCTCAGTGGCTAGGATGCCTGAGTTATATAGCCAACTTGACTACTGACTCTCTGGGCCCGTTCCCATACAATGCTGAGTGCTTCCTATAGAACTCTTTAAACTCTGATGCCCTTATGTAACCTCAATATGGCCATCCCCAAGTATTAAAAAATCATGCCTCAGCCCCCCCCCGCCAAAATCAGAAGGTTTGTCTTAAAAAAGCAAACAAACAAAACCTATGAGGTTTCAAACAAAGAATAAATGTTGTGTTCTTCTTATTTCCCTTCAGTTGTCTGAGCCTTTAGGGCTGTCATAAACAGATAGCTAAGGGTTAATGTCTCTTTCACCTGGAAAGGGTTAACAAACAACACCTGACCAGAGGACCAATCAGGAAACAAGATACTTTCAAATCTCCAGGGAGGGAAGCCTTTGTTTGTGGTTTTTGGGCTTTGTTTTGTTCTCTCTGAGTTCTGGAATGGACTAGATGTGCAACCAGGTTTCTTACCAATCTCCCTGCTACAGTCTCTTATATATATTCAGAATAGTGAGTATTGAGTAAAAAGGCGGTTATAGTCTTTTGATTATTTCTACATTTGCAACTGTGTATCTGGCTGGTAGAGTTTTAATGTGTATTTGACTGAAAGTATTTTAAATTGTATTTCAGCTGGAGAAAGCTTTTTCTCTATTGTCTATAAGCTGGAAGACCCTGTAATATTTATCATCTAGATTACAGAGATAACTTGTACTTTTTTTTTCTTTCTTTTATTAAAAGTTTTGCTTTTTAAGACCTGTTTGATCTTTTCCCTAGTTGAGGCTCAAGGGAATTGGTGGGGAGAAGGGAAGGATAAATTTCCTCTTTGTGTTAGATTCACGGAGCTTGAATCTGTCTATCTCTCCTAGTGTACCCAGGGCGGGAAGAATCTGGGAGGAAGAAAGGAGGGGGAAGGGAAATGGTTTATTCCCCTTTGTTATGAGACTCAAGGAATCTGGGTCTTGGGGGTCCCCAGGGAAGGTTTTGGGGAGACCAGAGTTTATCAGACACTCAGAGTTCTAATTGGTGGCAGCGTATCAGATCTAAGCTGGTAATTACGCTTAGAGGATTTCATGCTAGTACCTCATTTTTGGACTCTAAGGTTCAGATTGAGGAAAGAGTATACTATGACAAGGGCGTACTCAGCTTGCATTTTCAGGCATTTCTCCACAACCATGAGTGCTAGAAACTGCATTTTTTTTTAAATGCAAGCTGAAATTCTCACTCACTAACCTGCCTCCAGCAGCTGGTGTTCTAAGAAACGACCACATAGTGAGAGTTGGGAACACTCTGATCTTGCTTTGGATCCAGTCATAACAGAGCTGAACCTAGTTACCAGAGACTTTGCTTCATGTTATTTGAACTCTGTACCTCTTGGGATAATGGCCTTTGCTGTGTCTCAGTTTCCCCATATGTGAAATGGGGATAATAATCCTTTTGTAGCACGGTACAATGAGAGTCAACCCCCTTTGAGGCCACTCTGGAAAAGGCACCATAGCAGAGCTAAGTGTTACGCACACTTTCTGTTGGGAGCTAGGAGACAATGAGCATTCACAATATAGTTGTTTCAGCTGCTGCTGGAGCTGGGACATTAATAACACAGAGCTTGTCTACTCATGAAATGCTGCAGCTATACTTCTGTAGCACTTCAGTGTGGACACTACCTATGGTGGTGGGAGGGGTTCTCCTATTGGCATAAGTCATCCATCTCCCTGAGAGGCGGTAGTTAGGGCAACAGAAAAATTCCATCGATCTAACACCATCTTCATGAGGACTTAAGTTGGCTTAACTGTGTGGCTCAGGGGTGTAGATTTTTCTGGGTCAGTCTAATTTTCTAGCATAGACCAGCCTATAGCTAGTTGAGCATCTGCCGGAGATGGAATAAAACATAACAATGCAGCCTGTTGCTCCTCAGCACTTCCCCCAATCAGGGCACCACAGGTGCAGGTATTACAGCTGCCTAGGGAGTAGACTTGATAATGGTGGGATTTGTCTTGACGTACAAAGAAGTTTGAAATCTGCTGTCTCCTGGAGGGATCCATTTGTGCCGTTGCCTCCACCCACTGCTTGGCATTATCGCATCTCACAGGAGTGTGAAGTGTCTGAACAAACAGAGCCAGGAAACTTAGAAAAAGGCTTCTAGCACCACCAACACCTCAGCTGCAAATGTCAACAGGAATCAAGGGGTTCATTTCCTATGCAAGCAGCATTTTCAAAGTGGGCATCCCTCCTGTTTTCACTGGAGGGAAACACTGGCGGCTGCTGCTGCTGTGTACTAGGTTCTGCAAAAACGCAGACAGGATAAACAAACGGATGTAGATTTTTGGCCAGGCACCTTGCAAACACAGCTTCCCTTTGCTCTGCTGCTTGAAACTTTTGGTTGTTGACAGCTTTTTCTTCCAAACACTTTGACTCAAAAAATTCTGAGTCTTAATTAGCCATTGAATGGAAATGACTGATATGTCATAACTCATGTAACAGTGAGTTCTCATGGTAGCAACCTGGATGTTGAGAAATCCTTTTATACCCTCAGTCCTAGGTTGCAAACACTACATGTTGGTCCATTCTGAGAGCTGGCTGAACGCTCTCTTAAAGTGCCAGGTCCCATGTTCTGCACACGAGCAGGCTGAGTAGTTCTGTGGAATGAATTGAGATCGTTTAGATCCTGATTTCTTCAGTTGTATTGGTTTGTTCGATGAATGGATTTCAGGCAGTGAAGGTTTGCATGCTGTTTGCTATGGCTGTATTCACATGATGGTCTCTCTGCTCACTGGTTGATGGATGATTGATGCTTTTTAACAGCATCCCCCACATCTCACCTTGATCCTGGGCCTTATTGCTGTTCTCTAGAGCTGAGACACCTTTTTTGTTCCAAAGAAGTTACTGTTGCGCTATCCAGAGTATAGACAGTCCTGTTCTCTGTACTGAATAACTTAGACCACATCTACCCTAGCGAGCTTATAATGGGACAGATGTACCGATGCAGCTATGCGCTGTAAGATGGCTCGTGTTGCTGCTCTATGCCAACGGGAGAGAGCTCGCCCATCAACACAATTAAACCACCTTCCACGAGCTCCGGTACCTATGTCTGCAGGAGAGCATCTCCCGCCGATGGAGTGCTGTCCACACTGGCACTTGGGTCAGTGTAACTTGTCTCTCAGGGGTGTGGGAAAAAAACCAACACACCCTTGAGCGACACACAAGTTATACTGACAAAATGGTAGTGTAGATATACCCTTATTGAGACTAAAGCCATGTCTAAGCAGCAAAAGCTGTGCACAGGTTAGCCTACCTGAGCTGGATGAGCACAAAAGTGAAGATGGCACAACATGAGTACCCAGCACGAATGCTGGTTACATACTTAGTGCTGTGCTGTCTGTACCTAGCATTTGTGCCAGGCTTGTTCTGTACTCTCTCTACTGCTAAGGTTTCCCATGCTAGCTGGATTCAAACTATCCCAGGGTAGGCTCGCCGGTGCCCAGATTTGCTGTGTAGACATATGCCTTCCTTTCCCTGGCCTGTCTCAGGGTAAGGAAGAGATGCTTGGAGAGAGCAGGATTTGAAGGCAGAGCCTATGCTTGGCAAATTAGGTCAGGGCCTATACTGGATATGGGGGCAACATGGTAGAGAATAGGAGGAAGATCAGGCTGGTTTGGAAATAGCAGAAGGAGAGAGTGAGGGAATAGGAAAGCAACAAGAGCAGAGGTGCAGGTGAGGAATGATGTATAGGGCAAAGTAGAAGAGGATGAGGAATTTGAGTCTGGTTCAGTGAGACATGAGGGGCTAATGTTCTTCAGGTGCTGGTCAGGGAGCTTATGATGGACACAAGCACCCCAGTTACCCTGGTATGAGCAATGAGATCATAAGCAGAGGGAATAATATGCTTTGCTAACCCTGGCTCAGCCTTGGAACATGGGGACTCTCCAGACCCTGCTGTACTATCTTGGTCCCACTGGGAGGCACTGTAGCCATCCTGCTTTCTTCTAATGTATCCTATTCCGTTTGATGTCTCCCTGAGTGAGTTTTATTATAGCCAAGCAGCCTCTGGGGATAGCACTGAGGAAATGAAACTTCCCAGATTTCAAGAATGCACAGTAAAGGAAATGTGTGAAAAATTGAAATGACAAGGTTATTCAGGTTGTTTTTTAAAGATGGCTTTAGCCTGGATAGAGGGCAAGAAAGTACAATAGCTGAGACAGCCTCTTGTACGATGCGGATTTGTTGGCATTGTTTATGCAAATCCCAAAGTGCTTTACGAATCAAGGTCTGAATTGTTGCAGTCTCCACTTAGAACTTTCCTGGACAAACCCCTCTTTGTCTTGATTTCGATTTCTGTCTCTGATTTCTGAGTCATAAAAACATGGCTGCTTTCCCAAATCTAAATAAAACATATACTTGGAAAGAGGTATTTCGGCTTGTTTCACAGAGATGGGGAAACTGAGTCACAAATATGCAGTGACACACTCAATGTCATGCAGTGAGTCAGTGGCAGAGCAGAAATAAAAATCCTGAAATCTTGGCTTCCAGTCCTGTGATCTAACCAAATTTCTTTTTCTTGAGATGAGCTTCTGAAATTGACATGTGCAGCCAAAGGCAAAATTTAGTCCCACAACTTTTCACATTCTTAAAGGCAGAGAACAGTCAAGGAGAATGTGGCTCCATTTTTCAGGGAAAACCATAACCTGGAAAGCTGATTCTATCTGATGCACAAATTGTAAAATCACCGCTGGGATAGATGGGACAACTCTGCTTGCTTGTCCTGAGAGTGGAAGAAAATAGTACAGGTCTTGTTGTCTGAATAAACAAATAAACAAACAAGTTTGTATGTCTTGAGCTGGTTGGAATATTTCATGTGCAATGTTTATTTGATGAAAAATGGTATTTTCAGCAAAGCAGAGATTTCAGTGGAAGATGTCCAATTTCAATGGAATTTTTCAAGTTTCTGTAAAAAAACAAAACAAAAAAACAAAAAAACCCACACAACAAAAAAACAAAAAACACCAAACGTTTGTTTGAAATGTTTTTGTGGTGGTGGTTGCTAAAGGCAGAACCGGCTTCCCCAAAGGAGGGGAGGGCCGGGACAATTATCCCCTACCCTTCCATATGCGCACAGGCTCATGAAGCTAGGCCTCACAGCGGAGTTTATGATGCACTTGTGACATATAAGGCAATTTCCTGCAATATCTTTGAGAGATCTTATTGTATCAAGCTTATGTATTATTGGGAGCCAGTAATTCCATGGGGGAGGGTGACCACGGCCCCCCAAGAACTAACAGTACAGGGTGATTAGGCATGGTATCTCTCTGGAAGTGTTACAACCTGAGTGAATTTGCCTATACTGGTTCAAACTGGATTCTCCAGCAGACAAAGAAAGGACTTTCAGATCAGTAGTCTGAGTGTAAACTGATGCAGGAGCCTCTTTCATATCCAGCAAGTGGACAGGACCTTCTTTGCAAAGAGAGGCCCCAATTCTTAGGGTATGGTTTGAAGGACTGACGCCAGCCAGAGCCATTGCTGGAGTTGGGGGTTGATCTCTGGTGAGTGTATTGGCAGGTGTATAGGTTTTTCATTTGGTTTTAGTATGTGTTCTCTGTAATGCTTTCACCTTGAGACTAGATATGCTTGCTTAGGAAAAGCTGTGTCATAACTTCTAACCATGGGGAATTATGCTGTTTATAACCTCTGAGGAGAAAGCAAAGCAGGCCTGCTTAGGCAGTCTGACTTGCTGGGGAATTCACACTGTAGCCAGGAAACTGGGCAGATGGAAAATATCCCGATCAGGATGGAGTGAAACGTATGTCTGTGCTGAAGAGATGTGACTGCTGAAGCCTGCTAGTGAGTGACCTTGGTGAATGTGAGACGGGGAATGCAGGCGCGGGTGCCCTGAACTATGACAGTACTCTTCACAGCACATAGCAGAGATTGCTCTACCAGTGCTCTTGGGAGCTAGTGGTGGGGCATGGTATCTCCACATTGCTCCCACTGTGGAACTGGAGTGTTGCAATCACAATCTGTCCATCTGCCCAGCGCACCTAGAAGACATGAAATGATCAACATGCATTTTCTTTGCATTGGTGTAATCAGGGCCGGTGCAACCTATTAGGCGACCTAGGTGGTCGCGTAGGGCACTAGGATTTGAGGGGCGGCATTTTCTTCGGCAGCAACCACTGCGGCTGGATCTTCAGCCGCCCCAGTCGCCGCCGGCATTTAGATGGAGGGAGCTGGGGCAGGGGAGCATGGGGAGGGCCACCTGCAGCAAGTAAGGGGAGGGGCGGCACACAGGGGAACTCCCTGCCCCAGCTCACCCTTGCCCCGCCTCCACCCTGAGCACACGGTCGCTGCTTCACTTCTCCCGCCTCCCAGGCTTGTGGCGCCTAAGCTGATCGGCGCCACAAGCCTAGGAGGCGGGAGAAGTGAAGCGGCGATGACGTGCTCGGGGTAGAGGCAAAGCAGGGGTAAGCTGGAGTGGGGGGTGCCTCAGGGCAGAGGAGGGGAGCTGCTGCGGGGTTGGGGGCTCCCTCAGGACGGGGGAGGGCGCAAGGTGGAAGTTTTGCCTAGGGCACGAAACATCCTTGCACTAGCCCTGGGTATAATGTCCCCAATGTGAAGTTATGCTGTATAGCAAGAGTGTCTAAATATTACAGCTGTTTAGGTAAATAGTAGCCAGGAGCTCTGGCCCATTAGCAAACGAAGCCTCTAATTATTTTTAACTTATGTTGCAAGCAAGAACAATGTTTAAATATTTGGATTGTTCCTCCCCCCTATTTCTGAAAATAGTTAAAATACAAATTGCACAGTGAATGCTTGGTGAAGTTGGTAGCCTCTCCGCTGAATTGTATCACAGGGACATTGGGACAGGCGGAGTTTGTCAATAATAGCCTGGAGATTGCAATCTGAAAGCTAGCAATTGCAGGTGCTGTTCTTTGCAGGCAGTAGAGGCTATAAGACAGGAGAAGGAAGCCAGGAGGAGGTGGCCTAGGAGTTGCAATGAAATGGACACACTGTTAGGAATTGGTTTAGACCTTGCACATTGCAAATGCCTCTGTTCCCATCCACTGTGACTTCAAAATTCCTGTTACATTTTATTGACGTGCTGGTACCATGTGAAGACCAGAGCGTATGTTGCTTGTTTTGAGCTTCATAAATAGATAGATCCAGCATTCTTTCGGCCATGAACTCTGCGATTAATGAGGGCTAAATCATGGCTTTGCTATGAGACTCGAACAAGGGGCATCTCTTTGTCACAACAGTGTTAACCCCTGGCTCTTTTGAGATTTACAGATAAAAGGTGCTGTATAAAACACTTCACAAAAGAGGTCAGTATCATCCCTGTTTTACAGCTAGGGAAACTGAGGCATAGATATGAGTGACTTGCCCAAGGTCTAACATCAGACCAGTGACTGAGCTGGGAATGGAACTAAAGTCTCCTGAGTCCTAGGCTATTGTTCTCCCCACTAATCTTGCCTTCTTAGCCACAATCTGGTTTCTCCTTTGTTCTGGGGCTGTGGAGACTGAAGTACCCTGTGCCATGTCTGTACCTGGAGCATCTTACTTTCCCCAGGGACCTGGTGCAGCACAGCCAAGCCCCTACTCATTCTTTTCCACAAGCACAGGGACTGGGAATATCAGCCTCCTGGAGGCCGCTGTCTCCCCTTGTGCAGCTATCTACTATGTAAGTGGGCTGTGCTGAGGAATGAAGATATTTTATGCCCACTTACTTGTGCAGCTGCACAAGCCAGGCCATGCTTTGGTCCTTAGGCAATGGTACATTTTAGGGTCACCTATTCTTTGCACACCACAAATGCCCACTGAAGCCAATGGGAGTCTGGCAGAGAAGCATGATGTGACGCTCCTGGACAAGTCATGGGCAGGAACTGAATTTGGAATCTCTACGTTTAAAGACATGAGTTGTGGCCTGAGCTAAAGAACCCATGTTCCATGTGCTTATTTAATAACAGTTCACATTTGTAGAGTTCGATATAATGAGTCTAGTGTTTCATTGGGTATAAAACTAAATTTGAGAGCTGTGATTCAGTCAGCTGGGGAGGTAACAGTGTCTAGTGGATACTGAATACTGAAGTGAGAGTTGGAAGTGCTGGAGTCTATTCCTGTCTCTGCCACTGACCTACTGTGTGACCTTGAGCAAGTCATTTCACTTCTCTGTGCTTCAGTTTCCCCTTCAGTGTTATTTATTTATCACGTAAACTTTTCAAACCAGGAACGATCTCTTACAATGTGTTTGTACAGCACCTAGCATAAAAGGGCCCCAATCTCAGTAGGGATATCTAGGCACTGCTGTAATAACAATAGTTACAGTGATCTTAACTTAAAAACTTAAAACTTAAAGAACTTAAAAAAAACTCCCCATGCATTTCTGTGTACTGAGGTCTTAGAAGGGCAGCAGATCAAGAAAACAAAGGCATTTTATTCACCCTTCCAGTCACAATAATTCTCAAAGGCAAAGATCCAGCATTTTCCTGTCTGACACCTAGTGCATCCCAGCTTGACAGTTCAGTCAGACCCCCTGGCAGAAGTTCTGAGGCAGAACCACATGCCATCTGTTACAAAAGAGCACCAGCAATGCCTTTTTTAAAAGAGTAATTTTTTTTTTTTAATCACATATCATTTGGACTGGAGCATAAGGGACATCTCCAGATACTGTATTGATTCCATTGCTGGCAAACGTGAAGTGGAAAAATTGCCAAGAAGAGACCTAGTTGTGGTTTCCCCATTTTTAAATGCTACAGGGCAGCTTGATAGAAGCTGGGTGACAGAGCTTGTCTGAATGCTGAGCCAAATTTAGATCAGTATTGTAGTTACACCTGCTTACTTTAGGTCTGAATTTGTCTCCAAGAATCCTGCCTGATAGCAATATCCTGAGATTCTCCGAAGTGAGCAGCACTCAGCCAAAATGGTCTTAGATTTTTTTAAGTGTGGAAAGTGCCTTGATGTAGTTTTTATTAAATGTTTCCTTGGTAAAATATAGCAGCACAAATCCGGGGTTACAGTTCTCAAGTGTGCAGAACGCAAGAAGGCAATTTGGGTCAAGTCCAAATTCAGAGCTGTCTCCACTTAGCATCAGCACACAGAATGGGTGAGGCGGAAGGGATGGGTGGAAATAAATGGCTGGGTGGTAAAGGAAATCTTGAGCACTGAGGAAGAGATGCTTTCTTGGGGCCTGATCTAACACCCACTGGAGTCAATGGAAGTCTTTTACCAATGACTCTGGGCATTGGATTGGGCCCTCACATGCCCATGAACACTCCAAAGGCCTTGCCACAGTTGAGCTATTAAGGATATGTCTACTTTTGGGACCACAATGGGTCACTGGCTTTGTTAGACTGAGCCCTGCTATTACTTAGTTTTGGGCTTGGTGTCACAATATGGCCTGTGTCAGGAGGTGGAATCTGGGCCCATTGAAATCAAAATCAAGAGTCCATTAGTTTAAATGAGGCAAGGATTTCACCCCAAGAGGACCTGGCCTGATGCTGTGTTGAGTCCTTCTGGTAAAGAAGAGTTGAGTATCTTCATCTTAAGTTTTCACTGATGGAAGCTGAGACTGCTCAGAGCCTTATGGGACTGGGCCCTTTGTTTATAGTTCTGTGAATAATCTACAGTAAGTGATATGATAGATCAGCTCTTCACCTGGTGTAAACCACCATAGCTCCATTATAGTCCATAGGAAGGATGGTCCAGTGATTAGGGCATTCGCATAAAACTTAGGAGACATAGGTTCAAGTCCCTGCTTTATTACAGACTTCCTGTGTGACACTGGGCAAGCCAATTAGCCTCTCTGTGGCTCAGTACCCATCTGTACAATGGGGGTACCAGCAATGCCCAGCCCCACATGGGTGCCGTGAAGATAAATACATGGAAGATTGTGTGAGATGCTCAAATACTATTCTAACTGGGAGCAAGATAAGTACCTGAAATAGCGCATCACTGATTTACACCAGCCAAGGATATGGTCCTCTGGTGTAACTGAGATGTATCATCTATTTGTTTGTAGCGTATAGGAATTAGGTAGCAATGCTTGATCGCTTGGGAGCCTCTTAGTGCAGAAGCCTCTAGAATCTAACAAAGCAGCAGTGTATCTAGGGAGCGAAGATTTGTTTATCAGCTATGTACAAATAGAAACAATTTCTTAAGAGTCCACTTGTGACCGTGTAGTTTCCCCATATTCTTAATGTTGTGTGGAGAGCAAGGACACAACTATGTTCATTTTTTAATCATTTAAAATTTTTTTACTTTGTTTTTAAAAGCTGTAAAAACAGGTTATCAGATAAAGGGCTGGTGAAAGCAAAATGCCCAATGGTGACTCACAGAATAATGGCAAATCAATTTCCCAAGCCTTGAAAAATGAATTACAGCAAAAACAAAATTAAACTCAAAAATCTAACTCTTGATTTCGCCTTGCAACAGCCCCAGCTGACATCTGAGTTTGGCTTTGACATGGTTTTATGTACGGCAATCAATCTCTGTCTCTCAGTATAAAAGAGAAGCAGAACATTGACCAAATGTTGCCTCCTATTCCCATCCCATTAAAATAATGGCAAAACTCCCATTAACTTCAAAGGGCCTGATTCCATCAAACCTACAGCCTGATTTTTCGGAGGGATTGAATATCTGCTGCTCCTGTTAATTTCTGTTGGAGTGTGTGTCTGCTTTGCACCACTGACAATTGGGCCGTTAGCTTTCAATTGCTTACAATTGACTTTCCTTTGAATATTTTCAGTCCAAAATCATTTCAAGTTATTCAGAATTAACTCGGATGCATTCAGTTCTTGCTGTACTTCTGAAAATTGAATATCTGTTGCTGCATTGCAATGGATGTGTGGGGATAATACCCTTCTTTAAATATTATCTTCAATTATTACAGACAAGGAAGCAAGCAGGGATGTTTGCTGGACACTAAATACAGCACTTGACTTTTCAGTGGCTGAGCAGAGTGAGTTGTATTATTCATAGTGTTGTTCCCAAAACATCCTGCCCCAGCTGTTTGGGTAATTTCAATCAGCACGGAGGAAAGCATGACAAATATGACCTCCAAAGTGACTGGGACAAAACAATTCAAGTGCAACTTCCAGCAGACTTACAAAAAACCACCAGTCTTTGGGGAGAAGGGAAAAAATAACTTTTTCTTGAACTTTACAATCAGCCAACTCATGAGGTTTCCAAAGTGGTTTTACACTATTTCTTCCTTGGCAGCCTAAGCAAGCTCAGTTACAAATATTGTTGAAATAACCATTTCATATAATCTGAATGATTGTGTTTTCCTGTCGCCCAAAGTGTTAATTGGATTTGAAAATATGAGCTAAGTTCTTTACTCCATGGAATTCCATGGACGATGGCAGTAGGGAATTTGCCTCCATACCAAATGTGAAACTGAAATGCGCCATATCTATCAGAGAAGAACACGCAGGGCAGCAAAATATGAAGAGAAGCTAAATATTCTGAAGCTGCCTGCAGTTGAAGGAGCTGCTGGGGGTGAACATGTTTGCTGGTTGATTTGCAGTGGATAGGTAGAGGGTAGTGTTCCTGGAATACGATCTGTGAGCTCTCTGCATTGTATGGTTCAGAAGCGTCCAGAAATTGGTCCAAGCAGCAGTATGTATGTGGTACTCTTGTGTGTATTTAGTAAAAATGGCTGCTTGAGGGGAGAGCTGTGCCTATATAGTTCCTTCATATTATTTTTGTTGGGTGTAGACCTAAAGATCAACTGTGGACCTAAGGAAGCAGAACCAGCCTCAAGTTCGAAGTACATGAAGATGGAGGTTTATTGTTTGGTTATTTTGCTTCCTCTGTTTTTCCAGAATTATAAGGGTCAGGGGACATCACTGTTTTCAAGACTGGAGCTTTCACTCCTTTGTCACTTCATGAATGAACAAAGGACACCTCATATTTGTTTCTGAGCATGAAAGGGGAAACAGAGGCACAAAGAGGGGAAGTGACTTGCCCAAGGTCATATGGCAGACAGTGCCAGAGCTGGCAATAAAATACAGGTCTCCAGTGCCCCATTCACTGAGCCTTGGTGCTACTCTGAGCTTAGGACTTGGAAACTAGGAGTGCCTGAGTTCTAATGTTGGACTCCCTTTGATTTTGGACAAGGCATATAGCTGCCCTGACTCAGTTTCCCTGTGCTCTGGGGACAATAATACCTATGTAAGATTTAATTTTATGTTTGTAAAGCACCATAGAAGAATGCTCACATAGCAGGATGATAGGCAACCTTCTACAAACCTAGATAAACAGAAGGAGAAAACAGAGTACTGGATTTACAATGGGATTTCTTCTACTTCCATTTAAGTAAGGAACAAACACCTATTGACATGGCTGTCAATATGTTAAAATTGGTTTTGTTTTGTTTTTCTTGAACTGTTTGGGTTTATCTAAGTGAAATTGAATTTAAGTGGAATAAAACAAGATAGTTATAGCAATTAACTTTCTTCTACTAATTGACTTCCCATTAACTTCCTAGAAGTGCGTTAGTGTCTGCTTAGTGCTTAAATATACCTGGGTACTTTAATCGATTACTAAGATTGTGATTACACATCTATTGCTGCCTTAATTTTTTAGTTAATTACATTACAACTTGAATGATCACTCATAATTATTAAATTTCAGAAAGTGCCCTATTATTTAACCACCTTGATAAACATAGTGTAAATGTTTAGCTTAGGAGGCACATTTACGATGATTACCACCTGTTTTTTGTAATGCAAAATATTGCTGAATTATCTAAGACTTTAGGGCACAAACTTTGTATCTGTTTGTTTCTATCTGTCTAGGTACTTGTATGGCCCTCAACAGTGCAGTGTCGGAACATCTCTCATATGTTAACATGTTATTACACAACACCCAAATGAGACATAGAAGCATCAGTATATACCCATTTTACAGATGAGCGGCTTCAGTACAAAAGACTGGATTTTCAAAGGTTTTTGTGTGTCTCAAGATGCAGATGGGTGCCTAATGGGATTTTCAAAAGCCTCTTGGCAAGTAAATTGCCTAACTCACATTGAAACTGAAGCTAATTGACTTGATTTCAATGGGAGTTAGGCTTTCAAAAGTGACTAGCATTTATCTGCACCTTTGGACTCCTTGATACTTGTGAAAATCTGGCCCTTTTTAAAAATGAAAGCTGGGTTTCTAATAACTCGATTTGCATGTGCAAAAACTCAGATGCAGGCACAGTTGTTGAAAGAGCGATTACATGTGTTCATCTTCATGGCATCTTGCTGTGATAGGGGACTAATATCCCTATTTTATAGATGGAGAGTGTAACTGGTGGTGCATTGGTCCTGGAACAAGCTGTGCCTGCTCTGTAGATTGCTTTACAGGAGATAGAAAAGGAAATATTAAGGTTTCCAAAGCTACAAGTGCATCAGAACTGAGGTCTGTGTGGGTCACAGCTATTGTTACCTAAGGTGTTCGGAGAAGTGATGTTCTGTGATCACTCTGTGCTTAAGATGCATGCAGGAGAGTGCTTTGTTCTGTGTCTGATTTCAATTGGCTGTTCATAACAGGAGCTTCTCTCTCTCCTGTTCAGACCCCTAGAGTCATGGTCCCCCATACCACAGGGGAGTTGGTTTTACTCTTCAAGTCTCTTCAAGATGTGGGTGTAATGTTAGAATAAAACCAGTTTATTTGCTGAACACACATTCTCTTTGCATTCATGTGAGGCATAACAGCATTCCTGCCTCCCAGTTCCATGCTTAACCACTCTCTATTGAACATTCTGCTAGAGTGAAACAAAAGAAACGCCTTGTGCAAAGGTGACCTTTGAAACAGACTCTTTGGAATGTTTTCCTGAAAATTTGATCAGCCTTTTTAAGATGTGATAAAACAAAATAGCATTCCAGCTGTTGTTATGTCTCAGCAGATTACAGTTGTTGCTCTATTATGCTTACGTGAACACTGATTTAATTTGTAATTCGGCTCCCCCTGCCTAATTGCTTGGGAAATACACCTTGAAGTAATAAATGGTGGTGTTTGATACTACTTATAATGAGCTAAATGTCTCATCCCAAAACCATATTATACTATATACGTTTCTATGTTCTATCTCATTAGGTTGTTATTTTTTTAAAGTCATTTAAAACAAAGAACTTTCCCTTTGAAAGTTGAAGAAAAGATGCTATTTGCCTTAAAAGTGAAGATTAAATCCTGTAAAACAGTAATTTCTTGTTCTTGTTGTGACAGGCTAGACATTAATTTGGTGCTGTTCAACTTGTTCTCTAAAAGCATGAAAAAGTTCCTTCCCAGCCCCTTAAAATAATAAACAAGTTTTGATTTTTTTCATGAAATGCATCATTAATTCCTGCTGCTAATTCCTGTTTGTTTTGCCCTTTCACTCCTACTCCTGTAAATTGCATTCAGGAGGTTCTTCCATCACATTCATATTTTTTATTGTTATTTGGAAAGATGAACTTGTTTCCATATTGTTCCTTTTGTAAAAGCATGGGACAAGACTGAGAGGCAGGGACAAACAGCCCCATCTAACCTTTGTGTCAGGGTTTAAGAAGTCCAGCTAACCGGAGGACTGCATTTGGAGTGCTTTGATCAGAGTTTGATCCCCTAACTCTTGTTTTACAAATCTGTTTGCAGGGAAAGCCTAGGATGCCAGTTACATAAACCCCTCTTTATGTATCTGGTATGCACGCCAATGAGCTGAGTGTTGTTCGTCTGTTTTTCCTCATTTGGATGCTACACTGGTAGCTGTGGTTATTCTTCCAAGCTCTGCCCACAAACCAAGCATCTCAGCCTTTTGGAAGACATTTTGGGCAGGTCCTCTACTGATAGATTTTAATCTTTTCTTTATTAAATAGACAAAAGTAAATATTTGGTTCGTTTTAGGAGAACTATTGCTTTGTGATAGCTGTGCATTATGGAGAAATAGTAGCTCTATTTAAGGTTGCAATGAACTTCCATTATAAAGTCTTATTTTCATCTTCTTATCACTTTGGCTTGGGAAATTGGTTTGGCCTGAAAAGTGGAAGATATCCTCCTTCGTCTTCAGAGTTTTCTTGTGCTAAGTTTGGGGAAAGTTTGTCAAATGGTGTTGAGTTGCAGGTCACAGACATTTCAGCTTTTATCCTAACATTTTTTGGTCTCCTTTTAGTTCAAAATCATCTTACTTTTATCCTATCCATTTCCGTAGAATCAAGTCTCCTGAATAGCTAATGTTAGCTATTTTGGAAGAAAATAGGTTGTAATTAATCAAAGTCGTTAACAGTTTTTGTTATGGATTGGGACCCAATCTTTCTCCTAATCATTAGGACCTAATGCCTTTGCCATTGGCTAAAGTGGGAGCAGGATCTGTTTAGGTATGGATATAAGCACCTTTGATTGGCTAGGACAAATCAGATAAATTTATCTGTCCTCTTCCCATCTTCTCTAAATTTGGGGGTGGGGTCTGGATTTGAACGATCCCTGCCTTTGTAAAACAGACACTTAGCAAGTGAGATTTTTGGACAATGAAACATGCATGTTTTTGTCCATGTCTCTCTGCTTGGAACAAATAAATAAAAGCTTCTGAAACATTTTGATACTGTCCACTGGCCAGTTGCTAAAAATTCCTCTGTATTACTCACTTATGAAGATGCAGTTGTGCTCACAATACCAATTCCATTGTGACCTCTACATATACATTCCTAATATCTTGCATCCTGCTTTCATGAAGGGACTTAAATGCACATGTAACTTTAAGCATATGAGTTATTCCATTGCAGTCTATGGAACTAATCATGTGCTTAAGAATCTTGCTGAATCAGATCCCTTTGTCTATGTTGACACCTACAAGCTTCCACTAAATTCATTGTTAAACCTGTACACTCAACACGCTGTGTCCTTTCTTCTGAGTCTCCTTGGCTTGTCATGTGATTGGAAGGAGTCCCAGTTCCCTTGGCATGTCACGCACTGTAATGTACTGTGATAGGCTGACCTGAATGGACAGTACTACAAGACATCATATTGATATATTACGCTTGGGAAATTGCAAACTAAAAGTTCACTGAGGAAGATGTGTAAGGGATGCATTGTCTCATAAGGACTGAAATCCTGCAGTCCTTGCTCAGCAAAACTCCCATTGACTTTAGTGGGAACTTTGCCTAAGCAAGGACTATGTCAAATCAGCATATGCTTTCAGCTCTCTCTCCTTCATATATTTCTACCTTCCTCGCAACACTGAACTTGGTTTTTCCAACTTGTGGGTAGAATGTGTATTTGGTACCCACATAGCTAATACCAGCAGAATGCAGCTAGAAGTGCACGTTTGGAGATGCAACGTCCATTTAACGATGCCATTATGCCTCTCTCTTCAGAAATCCTCCCGATAGGGCTGGTTGAAATGTCCAGAAATTAGTATTTTAGACAAAAAACAAAGTCAAAGTTTTGAGTTTTGATGGGAACAGGAAAAATGTGATTTTCTTTTTCTTTTCTTTTCTTTTCTTTTCTTTTCTTTTCTTTTTAAAACCATTTCAGGAAAAAAAAATCTCTTGCCCCTCCCCACACCTCCACCATCTCATTTTTTTTGTTTCTTGACCAGCTATAGGCTGATTTGAAATGCCTGGAATGTTGCTATTGTACAAATGTTATTTGGTCAGTTCTGTTTGCCACCTTAGAAGAATGAACTTTTAAAATTCATATGTAAGCTGATCTTTTGAAAATGCAGTCTCCCGTTTAGCAATGTTTTACATATTATGCAAAACCTGTTTAACTATGTACTTAGATGGACCCCCACCCCCATGACTCTCTAGTAACTGAGAACCAAGACATGAACTTGCACCCTCTAGGCAGTGTGGCCTAGCAGATAGAGCACTGGCATAGGACTTAGGAGTTCTGGAATCTATTCCTCTTTTTGCCACTGGCCTGATGAGTGACCTTGAGAAAGTCAGTTAATCTTTCTGTGCCTCAGTTTCCACATCTGTAAAATGGGACTAGCAATACTGACTTGCTGATTGAAAGTTCTTTATAAGAGGTAGGTATTATAGTTAGTTCCCCATCTGTAAAATGGAAGACACTGAAAGCCTAAATGACTTGTCCAAAGTCACACAGAAAATCTATGCTGGAGCAGACCCAAGCCTACATCTTGAACCCAAGACCAAAAAATACTGTATATTCTTCTACTGAAACAAGTCTCGTCTTCTGCTTTCTTCTCAGATCTTTTGAAAGGTTTTGTTCCTTCTTCTGTAATAATGTTGAAAAACTGGACATCAAAATCTGTTAATCTTCCCCCAATGTAATGCCTCTGATTGCATCAGATTCATTTCTTAATCCCCTTATCCTATTTGATCACTCAAGACTAGACACTGATAAACTGTCTCAGGTAGCTGTTAATGTCTTTCAAGAAGCAGTTGTGTGCCATACCACATCTATCATGCCTGCCTCAAGTGTCTGAAAGGTTTTGCTATTAAAGATTAGGGAGGTTGGAGGTCACCCAAAATCACAGTGCTGTTCACTTTATAAGCCTTTTCTTATCCTGTCATCTAATATTACATTTTTCAAGCTGCCTCTGAGTGGGGAGGCTGTGGCATATATCAATTTCTTGCCCTTCAATCCTTACTATACCCTAGGGTTTGAGCACTGATTGATTCATTAAGTGTCTCCAAAGTCAAACAATTTATCTTTCTTTTAGCCCGTTTTATTGTCTCAGTTTCCCTATGCTTACCTTTCTGTATGCACCTCCGGTATTGATTTAGCTGTGACACTGAATTCTCCATGATGTACGCTTACAGAGAGTGTATCTAATGTATCACGTATTTTTAGACCCTACACATACCCTTATCCAGAACAGCAAAATGTAAACTAATCTCTCTTTCTGAAGTTGCTGTATAGTTTTGAGGAGAGTTTAAAAAGGATCTTTTTGTTTTTCCAATTAAGATTTTCACTTTTGTTCTTTTATTGTGTTTTGGCCTAGATTTACTATTTTATTTAATCTGTTTTTATGAGAATGGCCTATAAATGGGATATATCTGTATGTCTTTAAAGGATTAATAATTTACTATCTACTGGAACATAAGAATGTGGTATAAGACTATCTTTAAGTTAGGAAGTATCAATAAAGTTGTTGTTCTTCACTGCAAATTGCTTCTGGTGAGCAGCTCTTAACATGCAGCTCCAAACTCTTTGTCTCATGTCAGACACTTTCTATGCCCGCGCAGAGAGCTTACACTAACTAAGCCTGTCCTCCTCCATTTAAGGCCTCCATATAGGGTGTAGGATGGATTCAAGTGGTACACAGGGATATATTCATCTTGGTGCTCCTGCTAAAGATCAGTGGATGTCCTTCATCCCAACCTGTTAAACATCAGGCACCACCAGAGATGTGGTAAAGATGCTGCAGCCTGTAAAAGTTACCAGGCCCTGGCTGGTCACATGGCTGTTTGGGAAATTATTACTGTATTATGGTAGTACCTAGAAGCCCCAGTCATGGACTTAGGACTCCCATTGTGCTTAGGGCTGGTGCCAGCTTTTTTGCCACCCCAAGCGGCGAAGTGGAGGGTGAAAAAAAAAAGATAAAGCCATGATCGGTGGCACTTGAGCGGCAGTTCCACAGCACTGCTTCATTGTTCGGCGGCGGGTCGTTCGCTCCGAGACGGACTGAGGGACTTGCCACCGAAGACCCGGATGTGCTGCCCCTTTCCGTTGGTCGCCCCAAGCACCTGCTTCCTGCGCTGGTGCCTGGAGTCGGCCCTGATTGTGCTTGGTTCTCTGCAAAGACCGAACAAAAAGACAGTCCCTGCCCCAAACAGCTTAGAGTCTAACAGAGTGTAAAAGGAAAGGGAAGAGAGGCCAAGGGAGATGTAAGGGAAAAGGAAGCACTTTCTCCCCTCCTGGTGACCTGACTGAGGGGGAATCTCTCTTGCCTAGTATTTTTCAGTTGATTTGCTTACAGTTTGGGGATAACAAAGCAAACCCCGAGGAAAGGACCTTACTGAACTAATGTGTGGAGCTTTTCCCCTTTCCCTGATTGTTGAAACAACCTCCTGAGTTCATACACCACCATGGAATAGATGGGTTTTTTTTAAACAGCTGAATAGATTCCTTGATACTCTCTTGAGTAGGCTTTGTTGTCTTGTGTAAGGTTTTCCAGTCCATGAGCTCTGTATAAAACAAAGCAGGAACAGTATGTGTTAATGTTTATGGCCATAATGTTTATGGTTTCAAAGCTGCCTAGAGGATTCAGATGCCCAGTTTTCACTGATTGTAATGGGTTTTAAATGGGCCATTAGATCATCTGACCTGTATAACACAGGCTAGATAATATCACCCGGTTTCCTATGAATTGAGTCCAGTAGCTTGTGTATAACTAAAGCATATCTTCCAGAAAAGCATCCACTCTTGATTTCAAAGGTCTGAGAATCCCCACCACTCCACCCCGCAATGGTTAATCATCCTCAGTGCTGTCTGCCTTATTTCTATTTCTAATTTATCTTGCTTCAGCTTCCAGACAGTGGTCCTAGTTCTGCCTCTCTGAGATGGATTAAAGAGCCCTTTAGTACCCCGTTTTTTCTTCTTATAAAGATATTTATACCCATAATCAAGCCACCGCTTGATCTTCTTTTTGATAAAGTAGACAGATGGAGTTCTCACTCTCACAGTATTTGATTGGGAGTGTACGTCCATGCCCTGCCCTTTCTCATGTGCTTATCCCCCTGTGTATATAACATAACATTAATCCATCCAATTCTATGTATCTTCTCTTCAGTTATTTTTGTTCTATGGTCTGTGCTACAGTTACTAGGCCACAAACCCTTTGAAGCAAGGATTGTGTCCTGGTTTGCCTCTAATATTGCATGCACACTTATGCCACTCTAGAAAGAATGGACCAAATTCTCAGCGGGTGCAAATTGGCCCAGCTCCAGCGGAACCATGCCAGTTGACAACAGCAGAGAATTTTAGTCCAACGATAAGAAGCAGTATGACATCTTCGTGAGTAGTGTGCACACCTTTGCAAAATGTGTGGCTTCCTCTCTTCTAGAAACAAATGACTAAATCATCATTTAGGGTACCCCAGGACTGTGGTCCTAGTGAAGCGAGTGAGGCTCCTGCCCATTGACTTTGTTGCTTGGTATTTATTTAGAATCATAGACTATCAGGGTTGGAAGGGACCTCAGCAGGTCATCTAGTCCAGCCCCCTGCTCAAAGCAGGACCAATCCCCAGACAGATTTTTATCCCAGTTCCCTAAATGGCCTTCTCAAGGATTAAACTCTCAACCTTGGGTTTAGCAGGTCAATGCTCAAACCACTGAGCTATCCCTCCCCAATTTCTATTGAGGTAGTGCATAGCAGTCCCAGTTATGAACCAGGGGCTCCATAGTACTAGGTGCTTAGCAACACAGAACAGAAAGATCCAAAGAGCTTACAATCCAGGTATAAGACACAAAGATACAGGTGGCTAAAGATGGATGAGAGAGCACAAGCAACCAATGAGACAATATTGGTCAACATAATAGTTTGAGGTCTCAGTGCACCAGATGCCTAATGGTTGTACAGATTTTCTTCTAGGTATCACAGCAAAGGATAGTTTTAAGGAAGGGTTTGAAGGAGGACAATGAGGTAGTTCTGTAGACATTTATGGAGAGTTCCTCCCAAGTGTGAGGGGCACCATGGAAGAAAGCATGACAGCACTTGTTTAGAAATAATTACAAGTGGGAGATGAAGGTTGGCATCCCTGGTCAATTGAAGAGAGGCTGAGAGAACTGGGATTGTTTAGGCTGCAGAAGAGAAGAATGAGGGGGGATATGATAGCTGCTTTCAACTATCATAAAGGGGGTTCCAAAGAGGATGGATCTAGACTGTTCTCAGTGGTACCTGATGACAGAACAAGGAGTAATGGTCTCAAGTTGCAGTGGGGGAGGTTTAGGTTGGATATTAGGAAAAACTTTTTTACTTAGAGAGTGGTGAAGCGCTGGAATGGGTTACCTAGGGAGGTGGTGGAATCTCCTTCCTTAGAGGTTTTTAAGGTCAGGCTTGACAAAGCCCTGGGTGGGGTGATTTAGTTGGGAATTGGTCCTGGTTTGAGCAGGGGGTTGGACTAGATGACCTCCTCAGGTCCCTTCCAACCCTGATATTCTATGATTCTAGGATTCTGTGATGCCAGGAGTTGACATCTCTATAGTGTATGAGTGATTATAGGTAGGGTGAGAATAGGAAGGCAAGGGCCTTGAAAGTAAAGACGTCAATGGGAGCAGGACTGAGCCTGTGAAAGGAGCATGCATTTCTCACATGGAGATCTTGAAACTGCATCTTTGTGTATGTCCCATTAGCTAGGGTAGGACCTTCACTCTGTACACTTTCTAGATGACAGTATTGCAACATGATTCTTCCCTGTAATCAAAGTGCCATCCAAGGCATTGCTATATCCCCGCTTCCCCGGAGCTTCTCTTTTGAGAGAGAGAGACTTCTGTACATGAGAAGTTATATTTTTGCCTCTATCCATCCAAGCTGATTCTGCAAAAGTCCTCCAACCTCCCCCACCCTGCCCCCCAACCCCAAACACAATCTGCATGTAAAGCATTGAACTCGCTCTGGAATCACAAAGGTTTGTATGAGAACATACCAGCCAAGTGACATTTTGGCTACATTTGCAAACAAAACAAGTGTCTCTCTTGTTATAGCAGACCAAGTATTCCAACAAGATACTTTCCCCATCAGAAAATGAACTTCATATGAAAAACACTGTTCAGTCAATAGTTCATAGATACAGAAACACTCCATTATGGAGGGAGATAAACAAATGGTTTCATGCACTTATTGTGGAGCATAGAAAAAATAAAGGATCTGATGGGAAAGTGTCAACATAATTGAGCATTTAAACAGTGCTCTTTTGTGTTGAGTTCTACCATGATGAATGGGTTTTTTTTCTCTTGCCTGGGCTTACATTAGTTATGGGTGCTCTGAAGCTATATAAATGCTCCCCTTAGACTGTTAAGGATCTTGAGGTTGAGAGAGCCCTGAGCTCCCAGTGACTATAAGGCTATGTCTGCCCACACAGTTGTACTGATATAGTTAAAACTATACCTCTCCCATAGTGTGGATGAGTTATACAGATAAAAATGTGCTTTTACCAGCATAGTTTATTCTGGTATGGGAAGGCGCATGACTCCATGGATACCTTTATACGAGTACAACTGCATCAACAAGAGGTTATACGGCTATAACTATGCTGGTAGCAAGTCATACCCCTATCCAGCATAGATAGAGCAGTGCAAAAACTGTTTAGACCAAAGTGATGAAGGAAATCCCTATGGTGCTGGAAATGTAACTACACCTCTACCCTGATATAACATGACCCACTATAACACGAATTCAGATATAATGTGATAAAGCAGTGCTCCGGGGGTGGGGGCGCTGTGTGCTCCAGCGGATCAAAGCAAGTTCAATATAACGCAGTTTGACCTATAATGCGGTAAGATTTTTTGGCTCCTGAGGATAGCATTATATTGGGGTAGAGGTGTATCTAGAAATTTACCCTAGGATCTCAAATTTGACCTATATCCTCAAATTTATATTAATGATCACTATGGGGATACCAGGAACATACCAACAAATATTTTTCTGTCTGTCTTAGATTTGACTGGATTTTATTAATTTACAAGGATACATTTTATAAATGAATGAGTTTCTCTAAACAAGTGTAACTTGCTGTCCATTATGTGTACTTATTCCCAGCACAGCATCTATCTTATATGAAACAAGATAATACACAATGTTTTATCACTAACATTGTCCCAGTTCATATATGGTGCTGTTCCTGTTCTTAGGGGATACTTCTTGTTCTGAGTGAGTATTCCTGAATCATCATAGAATCTATTTTATTTAATTTGTGGTTAAATTATTCTGGGGATTATCCAAATCACAGTGTATTTGCTTCCACCGTGAGTAACTGTGACAACTGTGACTGGTGACAACTTTTAAAAACCAAAGTGAAAAACCTGAATTTGAGTAACAAGGAGCATAAATCAGAGGCAGCAATTTTTGCGTGCACTTGTGCTGCTTCAGTGGGGCATTCTCTGTAGAAGGTCTAACAGAACCATATGGACTTTGGCACTCCTGGTAACAGCTGTAGTCTATATCTACACACAAGCTGGAGTAGCCATTTTCAGCTGGGGTAGACAAAAGCATGATACCCATGATCAAGCTAAGATGCTAAAAATAGCTGTGTAGTTTGGCCCATTATTTTACCAATAAATGCTTTTAAAAGGATTGTTACAATATCACAATCCTTTTAACTGAAGATACTTATCAAAGAAAACAACTCAACCATGCAGCTTGAGTCCCAGCTTTGTCTCCATTGTTTACCAGGGACCACACCCTTTCTGCAACTCTATGCAGCAAATAGAGACACCCAGTGGTTGAGTAATATACTGCAAGTAAACATGTTATTACAGGATCTGTTTGGGTAATCATTAACCTTTGCCCTCCAAGTTAGAATAATAACTTTGTAATACTAAAATAATAACAAATTGAAGCTGCATAACACTGTTCACATGAGGATCTCCCTGGGGATAACGGGGAAGCACTGCAGATTAGTAGCCAGGACATCAGTGTGGGACTCAGAGTTCTGGGTTTTAATCCCATTTTAGAAGTTAAACTGCTTTCCTTCACTTTTCCTGTGCATCTGTTTCCCTTTTCACTCACTGTCTGCCTTGTCTAGGCAGTATGAGCCTGGTTTTTAAGGTATTTATCTACCTTTAAAAATCTGCCCCCAAGCTCTTTGGGGCATGGGCAATTGCTTACTTCATGTTTGCACTGTCTCTTGCAGAAAGCAGCCCTGATCCTGGATAGGAAATCTCATTGCTACTTTAATATAAATAATGTAATAAATAGTTCAGCATAGCCAGCTTTTCTGTTCTCAAACTAGACAAGATATTTTAGGAATGTTGACAACAGATTTAAAATGTCCAATAGCTGGGGGAATGTATTGAACATTTTTTTTCCTGTTACAGATTGCCTATTTCCATTCAGAGGATAAAAGCTCTACCATAATAATAATAAAAATGATGATGATTTATGCCTCTTCAGGGCGAGAAAGTGTTTTGGATCTTGTCTTTCTTCAGCTGCACTAATATAGATGCTGGATGAACATTTAATTAGCTACTTGAATTTGAATTTGGTTTTGCTCTGCATGGGGCAGAAGATGGATCAGTCTGCTTAAAGGTAAACATCATAGTAATGTGTAGATTTCCAGACTTGCAAGCAGCTGCAGATCAGCTCTGTTGTGGCAGATCAGTTAATGCAGCAACAGGATGGAATCTTGGTACAATGTCTTAGAGATGGTTGATGGTTGCTTGATGTAACAGGGTTTTTTTGTGCAAAGAAGGGTATGAATCAGATCCCCTGGGTCTACCCTCACTTGCTCACTGCCAGATTTGGAAATTGCTGCTATTATTTGTCTGCAATGCTGCACACCATGCACTAACTGCTTTCTGAAGATAACAGAAGGGGCAGTCCTTGCTCCAAAAAGCTCATAATGAGCTGATGAGCAGGAAGATAGAGCAGGCCTCAATTAAGGCAATTCACAGTTGCAGGCATGTCCCGCATGAGACTCTTATGCCCCATCCTGACATCTTGGCTCCATCTGTGCTATGACATCACCCTTTATGGGAGTGGCAGCAGCATTCCAAGTTAATGTCTCTTAGAGTTATTGTTTCAGGCTGTTTGCAGATTCAGGCAGGTATTGGCTACACTCAAGCCATCTTTTTAAGTTTTACTATGCATCCACAAGGGCTAGAAATATACATTTTTAAATAAAATAATGCCGAGATTCAGATTTCATCATGTGACTCCAGGATCTGGGACCTTAAGCCTGCGTCCAGGGCCGGCTCTACAGTTTTCGCCGCCCCAAGCAGTGTGCTGAATTGCTGCCGCAGGCAGCGGGGGCAGTCTGTGTGCCCTTAGGGAGGCAGGAGCATTCCCGCAGTGGCGGCAATTCGGTGGCAGCTTCTATGTTTAGCTGAAGCCGCTGTGGACAGCTAAACATAGAAGCTGCTACTGAATTGCCGCCGCCACGGAAATGCAATTTGGTGCGCTGCTTGGGAGCAAAACAACAGGGACTGCCACCCCTTGGAATGCTGGTGCCTGGAGCCGGCCCTGCCTGCATCTGTCGTCTGTGCCTTAATACAGCAGTGGTATGAGGTGGGGAATAACAAATGGGGATTTTCTGTTCAAATGAACAAGATTCATGAGAGAGAGATAAGGTGGGGGAAGGTAATATCTTTTATTGGACCAACATCTGTGGTAAGAGAGGCAAGTTTTCGAGCTACACAGAGCTCTTCTTTGGGTCTGGACCTTCATAGATGGAAAGATTTTCTTTTTCACCAACAGAGGTCAGTCCCAGCTTGTAACTCTCATATCCCAGGGACAACCCTGCTACAACACCACTGGACACAAGATTGACTATGGGCATCAAAGTAGAAGAGAGGTTTTAAGAAGGACTTGAAGTTGAGAGAATAGAGGCCTTGCAGGCATTCCTTGTGTAAGACTGTGTACACGAGGACCACATTAATGGCAACCCAAAGTACTCACACATCAAGAGTCAGTCCCCAATTATTAGATTTTAAAATAATACATTTTGAGTTCTTTTTATTTGCCTTGTGGTTTTTGAGCCTTTAGAGCTACATTCTGGTCATGTTTTCAAGCTTCTCCCTGCGAAAATGAAGTCTAGAAATTTAATTAACTCTGAGATTGTCACATAATTTTGGGTTGAGGAGCAGAGGTGTCAAGAAAACGGTACAACCTAATGGTGAAATCACAAGAGGTGGCAACATGACAGTTATCACAGTAAGGAGTAGAGAAGCATGAAATCTAGATTGTGGTCTCCTCCGTCCAAGGTGAATAATTCTCTCTCACTCTCTTTGGACCAATGACAATGCAAGTCTCTTATACCAATTGGAACAGTTTCAACACTGGAGTTGGAGAGAGTTCTACCCCAGAATGCCTTATAATCTGGTGATTTGGGCACTTACTTGAGAAGGGGGAGACCTCAGTTCAAGTCCCTGCTCCATATCAGGGATTCAAATCTAGCTCCCTCTCCCCCCTCAACCCCGACCTTCTCCACCTCCAGTTTTGTGATTCTAGCCCTTCAGTTCCACAAAACGGAAATTCCAATTTTTTGACCAACTTCAATTGTGACTTTAAAAGTACAGTATAGCTCATACATACATGCTATGTATTCTTATAATCCAGAAAATAGAAAGAGAAGGCAAGTTAATAAATTGGGTCTTTGCTATGGAAGCAAATAATTTAATGTCTCTGTACTGCAATGTACTCATCAGTAAAACAAGTATTGGTAAAACAGCAGTGTTGTGTTTCTTCATATTTGCAGAGTGCTTTGAGATCACTTGATGAAACACACTGGTATGTGCCAATCATTATTGAATAGAGGCTGCTAAATTGTCACAGTATTAATGTTATATTTAAATATAATTTCTTATCTGGAGATGGATAAGAGCTTTGAAGTGTGCCCGAAAGGTGAGATTTTAATCTTCATTTTTAATTTTGTAGGTTAGTGAGAGAAAAGAATACTTTTTTTAAAAAAAAAGTTCATTTTTGGCACTAGGTGGTGCTAAGGGACTAAATAATAAGTTGACCATTTCTTTTGGTTCTTAGTAGCGTGTGCTACAGAAAGTGTAAACTCTGCTACAAGAGATACACTGTGGGAGAGAGAGAGCTCAGTGGTTTGAGCATGGGCCTGTTCAACCCAGGGTTGAGAGTTCAATCCTTGAGGAGGCCATTTGGGGATCTGGGGCAAAATCAGTACTTGGTCCCGCTAGTGAAGGCAGGGGGCTGGACTCAATGACCTTTCAGGGTCCCTTCCAGTTCTACGAGATAGGAAGGGAGAGTTTACAGAACCAACTGGCTTTACTGAGGGTCACTAATGAGAAAATATATATATACATGTGGGTCTTCCATTCAGGAATCAACATGTCAACAATTATGAATCAGCAACAAAGTATTAGAAAGTGGGGCATAAGATGAATCACAAGGAAATAAGCGGGGGAGGGATAGCTCAGTGGTTTGAGCACTGGCCAGCTAAACCCAGGGTTGTGAGCTCAATCCTTGAGAGGGCGATTTAGGGAACTGGGGTAAAAATGTGTCTGGGGATTGGTCCTGCTTTGAGCAGGCATTTGGACTAGATGACCTCTTGAGGTCCCTTCCAACCCTTATATTCTATGAAATAGATAGAATTGTGTGATAGTATTTTGGAAAGATTTTATAATTCACATGCAAATGCAACTGCATTTTAACTTCATCTGATCAGATGACAGTGTTTGTTCCATGTTCTTTTTAAATGTGGAACCCCCTACCCCACCAATAAAAATTACTTTAAACCAGCATAAAATGTGCATCATAAAGATGTGGCCTGATGTTTGTAAGCTAAATGCTAATTGGTGGTTCTTTTGCCAGATGAAATAGGGAATTACTGCAATACCAGCTCATGGAATTTGGTGTAAAACTCACAATACTGAGTGATTTTTTTTTCTTATGACTACTTTCTATAGTCATGTTAACATATGAAAATCATAACTTTTCATTTTTTTTTAAATGTTGTCATGGCTGTAGAGACAATCTTGAAAACAAGGCAAATAAAGAAAAATGTTGAGTTAAAAATCTCATGATTTTTAGGGGTCTTGGGTCATGATACTTGGATGTGTAGAAATGGGAATGCCAGGAGAATACATACCTGTAACAACTGGGCTTGGACAGTCAGAGGCCAGGAACAGCATCGAGGGTCAGATCCAAGGGTTGGAGCTGGAGTCAGAGACACCAGGGTCAGAGGCCAGGTAAAGAGTCTGAGGGTAAGCTCAGAGGCAGGTCTGTCGCTACCGGGGGCGGGAAGAGTCCACCAAATTGCACAGATATTTCTGGCAGTTCCTCCTGGGCTTAAATGGGGTGCCTGGACCAATCAGAGGCCATGAGGGAAGCCATCAGTCTGGCCTTCCAAGGTAGTACTTCCTGTGGTGTTTATCTCCATAGGGTCGATGTGATGTGTACAACCCTATCACAGGAGCTGGGTAGCAGGGAGGAGGTATCAGCTGTCCTGCAGATCCAGCTTCTAGTTCATTCAGAACTGCTCACTAACAGAAAGAGGTACTGCTATGCTATTAGGGTAATGGGCCATATAAGTACCCATAGATCAATAATGGTGCTTTAGTAGGTGCTTCTCTTCCCCAGTGAAATAGTATTCATAATGGAGAACTACACTGAAATGCTTTTCAAGGGCTATTCTCCCAACTAAGGCAGTAGACAGAGCCAGTTATGTTTTCTCTTCTCTTTCTTTATGCAATGATAACTATTAGGTTGTCAATCACTGGACTTCTAGACCAATTGTTTGTTGGTTGCACTTTACTCCGAAATGAAATCGTCATTACTGGTTTTGCTCTAGTCTCAAATGTACCTGTTAATCCTGTTGTGAAGCTCTGCCATTATGTGGGGTTGTGGGAATGAAACTAGGCCTTTATGTATAAGGATTTGTGTCTCTACAAATCAAGATTGCTGCAAAATGTAGCAACCAAACTGGAACAGGTGCAGAGAAGGGCTACGAGGACGATTTGAGGAATGGAAAACCTACCTAATGAGAGGAGACTCAAAGAACGCGACTTGTTCTGCCTAACCAAAAGATGACTGAGGGGAGATATGATTGCTCTCTATACAGGAGTGACTCTAGGCATTTTGCCACCCCAAGCATGGCAGGCAGGCTGCCTTCGGCGGTTTGCCTGCGGAGGGTCTGCTGGTCCTGCGGCTTCAGCGGACCTCCCTGCGGGAGGTACTCTGCTGGAGGTACTCTGAAGCCATGGGACCACCAGACCCTCCGCAGGCATGCCTGCGGGAGGTCCGCCAAAGCCGCAGAACCACCGGACCCTCCACAGGCAAGCCACTGAAGGCAGCCTGCTTGCTGCCCTCACAGTGACCGGCAGAGCACCCCCAGTGGCTTGCCACCCCAAGCACGCATTTGGCGTGCTGGGGCCTGGAGCCGCCCCTATCTCTATAAATACACCAGAGGGATAATCAACTCCTCTGCCTCCCCGGTATTTAAGTTAAGCAAAATGCAGACACAAGAACAAATAAAATGGCCATCAACAAGTTTAGGCTTGAAATTAGATGACGTTTTCAAACCATGAGATGAATGAAGTTCTGGAACAGCCTTCCCACAGGAGCAGTAGGGGGCAAAATACCTAACTGGCTTCAAGATTGAGCTTGGTAAGTTTATGGAGGTGATGGTATGCTTGGTTACATGCCATTGTTGGCAGTCTCATCTGCCACTGCTATCAGCAAATATCTCCAACAGCCATCAGTGGGTCACTAGATGGGGAGGGATCTGAGTTACTACAGGGAATTCTTTCCCAGGTTTCTGACTGGTGGGTCTCGTCCACGTCCCCAGGGTCGAACTGATCACCTTATTTGGGGCCAGGAAGGAATTTCCACCCCAGTCAGATTGGTAGAGACCCTGGGGTGGGGGGGTTGCCTTCCTCTGCAGCAGGGGTTATGGGTTACTTGTGGGTTTAAACTAGAGTAAATTATGGATTATGTCTAATTTGAAGTCTTTTAAACCATGATTTGAGGACTTCAGTAACTGAACCAGAAGTTAGGAGTCTATGACAGGAGTGGCTGGGTGAGATTCTGTAACGTGCAATGTGCAGGAGGTCAGACTAGATGATCACAATGGTCCCTTCCAACCTTAAAATCTACAAGTCTAATCACCTGTTTTCCCATTTGCTCTACAAGTGTGAAAACCCTTTAATGAAGTTGCTTAAGATTTAATGATTTGTATGACACAGAGGATTTTTTTCCACTGTCATTCCCAGGCCATTTCCAAATTGCCTAAGGAAGTAAACATGAAAAATGCATATAGACAATAGAATTTTGAGATGCTTAATATAGCTAGGGAGAGATAATCTGCTTGGGTTGCATCATTTCTTTCATTTTAAATCTTTTAGCAGCAGGACTCCCTCTTTATTGGTTGCTTACTTATTGCATATATGCTTAAAAGGCAAATAATTGCACAGTGGAGAGGCAATGGATTTTTACTGGGTAGTCTCCTCAGAAAACTAGAAACCCTATTAAGGAACAAATTACTCCGTTTGGAAGCAGATTGGAACAAACAGTGAAAGGAGACAGAGAGGTCGAGTTTCTGCAGGAACAAATGCCATTGATAATGAGAATAAAAAAACATGTGACTCTTAAAAGGATGATGTTTAGACAATTAAAAAAAATAGCCTCTAATTCTGTAACTCAGAATGGGGTAGAGTGTGTGGTCCAGTGGATAGGATATTGGGCTGAGAGCTAGGAGACCTGCTTCTATTCCTGACTTGGCCACTTATCCGCTGTAGCTGCTTGGGCAAAGTCACTTCACCGCTCTGTTTCTCTTTCCACTCTTTGTCTGTATAGATTGTAAACTCTTTGGAACAGGAACTCTTTGTGTTTGTACAGTGACTTCTGGGTCTCTCTCCTGCCATTCTGAGCTCAGCTTCCAGAAGCAGTGCATTCTGGGAGACCTCTCAAGTCCACTGGTGCTCAGCGAAGGCAGTGGTGGGAGGACTAATTGAATCCTTTTAGCTAGTTTGTGTTCAGACTGACATGGAATCGGTTCAGTTTGAAACTGTTCAGACTAAGCAGGTGTTTAGCATGGAAAAAACAGTCTAACTAGCACAGGAGGTAGCATGATTGAAAATGGCTTGGAGGTGTGTGCATGTATATACAAACTGTGTTAAAAGCCTGTTCGGTGGATTAAAATGAGAGTTGGCTGGAGAACAAATTTCTGTTCCAGGGGAAACTGAAATGTCAGAAGAATTTTTGTTTTGCAATTCAAACGTGAATAAAAAGTAGAAATTTGGAAATGTCTCAGGGAACAGAAATTCTGAAAAAAAATGATTCTGAAACATTGAAATGTGTTTCAGTAATGTCAAAACATTATAGTATGTATAATATTAAATATAATATTTATTTATTGTCTCAATGTTTGTCAGGCCAGTATTTTGCTGTTTTGAATTTTTTCCAAATGTGTTTAAATCAAAATATTATTAAAGTTATGTTTATTTTGAGAACATTCTTGAAAAGCTTTTACTGAAAAATTTAAAGTTTGCCAAATATCATCTGTCTTTCAGGAAATAAATAAAAATGAATGGGCTTGATAACTGTTATCCAAACCATTTAAATACAAATATTGCTTTAGAACCACACTGTTTTTTAAAGTCCAAATGTTTTCACTTTTGAAAAAAGGCAAGTTTGTTTTAATGTGGAAAACGTTACGTTAGGAAAAAAATTCTACCAGGAAATGCTGAGACAGGAGGAAATAGCGTAGTGAAACACGGAGAGAGACACTAGCAATACCCCAAGTATACACTGTTGTATTGAAGCTGCATGTTAACCCCAAATGTTCAAAAATCAACCCCTCAAATCACAAGATTTAAGAAAAATATATATAGTAAATATTTTTTTTCTCTGCCTTCTGTTTTTTTCAAGCCTTTAATATGCATGAGCTTCATGTTTTCAAGCTTTTCTCTGCAGCCCAGGAGGGCTAGGAACTTAGGCCCAGATCCTCAAAGGGATTTAGGCACCAAACTCTCATTGAAATCAGTACCTAAATATCTTGAATGATTTGGGCCTCAGGGATTGTCTACATGGGGAAACTGGCCTGGTAGAGGGTACAGGAGGGCAGAGGAAATCTAGAACCATTCCCTCTGGTTGTGTAATGTATTGCTGCTGGAGATTCAGAGTGCACATAACATTTTTGTTCTCATTAGGGCAGTAATCAAACCCCCCACCTCGTGTATGCAATTTTGAAGAAGCTGGTTAATCACCAATTAGTGGGCATTCTGTATTAGAACCCAGGGGGGTGGAGGGGGGAATGAACACGCTGAGTCACAAACAGGCTTCTGCATGAGACAGACGGGAACAGTATATTAAAGTTAGCGGCGGGAAGTCTGATGCCACCTGCCTTCCTCCCATGCAGGTTTAATTATAGCTCTCGATGTGTCATCAGGCCTTGTGTTAAGACACCTCCTTTGTAAAACTACAATTGGCCTCCAAGGAAGAAGTACATGCACGGCAAGATCCTGAAAGCTAGGCGCATTTAATTGAAGTAATTCTGCAAAAAAGCTGCAGAATTAAAGTAGACCTCAAAGTGGGGAAGAAGGAAAAGAAATTAACCAAGATAGCAACCTCATTTAATAAACAGCAAGTTTTTCCAGCTTCACCTGGCTTGTGATTTAAGTAAAGATGACCCACGACATAGTGCAAGAATCCACGACCACCAAGAAGCTTATGGTGGTCTCTTTGCTGCACCCTATGACCACTTTGCATGTATTGGGGATAGTGTTCGGCTTCAAAAGCCCTGGCTTCTACTACCAACGCCAAAGAAAATCTTCAGTTGTAGCAGCAGACAGCCCCATGACAAGTGCTACTCTCCAGCAGAGGGAAGTGTTGTATGCACCACTCTAGCCAGCTCATTGTAATACAAAGGCCCTCAGGGCTTCACCAAGCCCGAGCAGGTGAAATGTGTGGAGCAGCTCTTGCTGTTAGGGTGGCTGCAGAGACC